>JARQTI010000404.1:362516-597737 GCA_030142655.1 Trachelus tabidus | reverse complement strand
AAGGGCAACCCCCGACACCATGGTCTATACGTGTAGCTTCACTAACAGGGTGACTGCCCTTATATGACTACTCGAATAAATATGCTCGACCCGACCAAGGAAATAGGAAAAGTAAGACAAGCACGATAGAAAATGAGAGGGAAGAGAATGAAACGAGAAGGCAGAAAAGAAGATAGAAATGAAGAAGTCAAAAAGTAGAAAAGTAAGGAAAAGAGTTATAAAAGTGAAGAAGAAATGAGGAAAGAGATAAATAAGAAAGTGAAGAATGAAAGATAAAGAAATAAGGAAGTAAAGAAGAAATAAATATAGAAAAAAAAGGAGGTTCGAAATGGATAAGAGAGGTGACTCCCACAGACCAGTATAGGAGACCGGCTCGAGGAAGAATGAGCGCTCCGAGTCCAGGCAGCGCCTCGAGCGCTCCCCCCACTCTCCGTCTGCTCCCACTCGCCAAGTCCTGCGCGAAGAATTTGCGCGCAGACAATTTTGGGCAACTTCCAGTACTTCTAAATATGCTTGGCCAGAATTTCCGATTTCTAAGTGTTCATATCTTACTCTATTGGTAATTTATTTTCGATATTCTACAGTTTCAATTAAGTTTTTATCTACTCCGTATATTCTGCTAGATTTTGATTTAGCCTCAATTTTATATTTTAAATAAATTTTGAAAGTAAGCCAATATCCAATAATATTTTGTAAAAGTTGAGGTGCTACACAGGTGTCAAGTTGACACTGCACTTTCTTAAAAATGTCTTAAAAATGTTTCAACAATAGGCTTTTTCAATAGTTCTTGAAAAGTTCTATAGTTCCCGGTCTCTTGTTCTTATGGTTGCTTTGGGAACCAGCGGTGAGTAGCGGAGAACCTCTGCCCGTCAAGCGACGTGTTCGTGTCACGTGCAGCTCGGCTACGACGGGATTCGCATTGTCGACGGAGGCGATGATCACAGTATCCTACTTCCAGACTCGCCGCTACGTTTTAGCGGTATGATTTTGGTATCGCCTAAAACCGTAGCGTTGTGCATCTCCCTACTCATCTTTGTCTCTTGTATCAAAACGTCATCTATTATATTACAGCTGAAGATGTAATTCATATAGTTTCCGTTGGCTAGTGCTGCAAGCAGCAGTGCCATCTGTGCGCCGGTAGTTAAACCTTCTTGATAACATACCCATGTAATTCATCGTCGAAAAAGTTAATTGTTTATGTTCTTTCGTACCATTATGAAATTGCAATCGCTGTGTGTCATCGATACAGGTATTTCCTATACGAACTATTGATCCATCCTACTGTAAACTGCAAAACGTACCTTTTGTAATATGTACATTGATTTTGTTAGAGAACTAGTTTTCGAGTTCTAGTTAGAGAGTATGTATGTAGGGTTGCCTCTGGGCAGGCGTTTTCACTGTATTACTCGAATAACAAAATGTTGTTCCAACAATTATGACAAATTGGAGCAACACGTATAGTATATTTCAAGGTATTTAGAGAGTGTTTTAACATGCTATTTCCTAATGCGAGTGGGGCTATCTTTAAATTCTTAAAATAATTCGTTTATTCTCTCTGTACTTACCCAGTGACGTAACAGCGATTAATCAAGCAAACACGATACTCTCCGACTCGTTGACTCGTTTGACTTGCCTAATGTAAAACGTTAACCCAAAAGGAAACGAACCTATTGAAGTCTCAATGATACCTCGTTGACAATCGCGACGTATCATCCCACGTAAAAGAAATAACCTAAAGATGATACCCAGTGAAGCTCAAATGGAGATTCATCGTCATACGTTATTCGTGTAAGATGCTTTAATATAACATCGCGAGCGTATTAAAGGTACGTCACTCTAAAGAGGGTGTCTTATGAGGGTGACACCAATAAGGTGTCACATGACACATCGCTTTTGCCGAGGGCAAAATGCTTTTGCCTGTCTCAGAAATTCATATAACCTGTTTTCCGTTTTATGCACGTGAAATATTTTTCATGCGAGAATACTCTCCCTTTTATAGAGATATATTTTATTCAGCAAGTTGATGCTTTTATACTTTTGCGAATTAATTTCTTTCGTTGGGCAACGAGGAAGTAACGGTCGAACGAAACAAGATGGCGTCTATAGCCGTTGGCCACTCGAGATCCTGGCTGATCGCGAAAGTATACATTGAAACGAAGTGTAGACAGAGTGTAAGAGTTATTGCTGGCTAAAATGAGACGTGGAACATGGCGCGGTATCTCGGTAACGTGAGCTACACGATTATATCCTATGCTATAATCACGGAGTACCTGGAAAGTTGAACTTACGAAAAGTACCGTTTTAAAGCTCGGAGAACTTTTACGTCTTCTTATATGAGCGTTTCCTTCATCATGAAAGCAGCAAGTCCAAGCGTTGCTCCGTTACTCGTTACTCCGCGTCTATAAATTCGAAATATAAGTTTATCGTGAACCGTTTCACGATCCTTCGTGTATCAGATTTCTTATACTTTCCTCCCTCTGCTCGTCTTTCTCTTTTTCTATTTACTGCCTCGCTTATTTTGGGCTTCGAAAACTTTTTGCTTCTCGCTTTTCCATTACACTCAATTCCGCGTACGATATCTACGTAAATTTCCATTCGGTTATCCATTGTCGTTCACGCATATTAACCGTCCGAAACTTTTACTTTGGAAGTATCAAAAATCAAGGGTGTACTCGTGCGTCTTAGACTCCACATGAATTTTTTAATACAAGATGGCGTCTCTTTTTTGCTAGTTCGCAGCACGGAGAAAGTTTGACGCGATAGCCCTTTTTTGTCTGTGAAGGTGAAGCGTCTTTCGATAGTCATCTTTCATCACGAAGCCGTTCGACACTCGACGTCTCTCGTGCCGCTGGCGTCTCTCTCTCTCTCTCTCTCTCTCTCTTACTTCATTGGACATTGCTAACACGGAAAATAAAAAAAGCAACGGTTCAGACGCGTCTCGACGTTTAAAGCCAACCACCTTGACCTCTGAGTCGTGTAAACATATCGAGCGTGTTTCGTGCGAAGGACCCAAGCAGGCCTCTTTGGCGAACATTAGCCAAGAAAAACAGCAGGAATCGTCTATAATTTACGATTCCATCTTTCTGGCAGAGTATGATCCTTCTTTGTCTTCTTTTCTTCTTCGCAGCCACTTTGTGAACTTTCTCTGTTCGTCAATAACAGAAGCCTGCCAAAATGATTACGTCACATCTATGTATACTTGCAACGCAGTTGGCAGGCGGATACATACAAGAATGTGTTGCTGTTAACGATGACTCCTAATTGGAAAGTACGTAAACCGGAAATTAGCGGTTGGCTGTATGTGACCCAAAGTCAAAGGTCAGAACGGATGGCCGTTCCGATGATTCTGAGTTTGTTGAAAATTTTCAAGGTGAGGTTGGTATCATTAAATTATAAGAAAATGGCCGCTCGGTTCCAGCAATAAAAAAATGACAGAGCACTGTTGTCTCGAGGTTGTATACCCGTTTTATAAAATAATAGTGAAAGTGTGCGAAAGAGAGTTGCCTCTTCGCGCGCAGCTCATCTAAATGTCATTTCTAAGCTAACGGAAGTACGTGCGTGGAGTCACATTTGCGCCATGTTTTACCGGTCGAACGGGATCCCTTAAACCTTTATGCCAGCGACACTTTTATACGTGCGATGGCTCCCTCCTTCTCTCTTTGTTTCCTTTTCTTCTTCTTCTTTCTTCCTCCTTCAAAGACATTAGCAATTTTAGCATTTCATTCACGTCTCCCGATGATGTAGATGGTAATGTCTTTAGCACCTTTGTGACATTTTTACTACCTTTTATCCTACTGTTACTTGGTTCTCCATTTTTTTCTATTGTCTCCTTTCCATTCCTTCCGACTGTACTCACGATATCCTCGTTATCGAGGATCCCTTTTCTTGGGACTCGTTAAGGACTCCAATGAAATTATAGAATAACGAGAATCGACCTACCCGACCAAGCCCATTTCTCTCCCGGTTAAATCTGACTAATTTACCATTATTTTGTGATCACAATGGGCGACGTAACTTTATCAAAATTGTGCGTGTCGAGTAAAAGCAGAAATTGTTATCCGTATCACGAAATGGCGAGATGTAGATTCTAATATCGATTTCAGCATGAAGGGAAGGACTTCTCGATGCACGTGTAGGTGTACGATAGTTAGGTGGTGTAACTTTGGTCTAACAGCTACTGTCTATGAACAAGTAGTCCGATATTGACCACCGTATAGTGATATCCTAGTTGAATCCTGGTACGAGGTCCAATGAAACAATCTATACAGGGGCGTCACGGTATTACTGGCAGCTGCACTCTAAAACTTCTAAAGACGAGCGGGAGAGTTCATTTCGGGTTTGATGAATTTTAATTATTCATCCAGAGAAAGTCCGGGGATGCTGGTCTTTCTTATTCATTCGCCTCGCCTGAAATATTTCCCTAGCAGCCCCCGAACCGGCCGTTAAAACGGCACCGTAGCGCAGTTCCCGTTGACATTTGCTCTTTTCCCTAGCACAGCTGGAGGTAGACATTATTGTAGAATATATGTGAAAATAAAATTTCAAGAAAAATAAAAGAACGACGATCCATTAAATAATGGGAGATTTGTCCAATGATGAATTCGTCATGGCTGCCGTCAATATTTGGACTCGGCTCATTGATTGTCTCGTCCCAGCGGAGCAGCGGGTGTTGCCACGTGCACTTAATGTCCGGGGGGTCGAATCGTAAGAAAATTCGTAAGAGTCACTCGGGAAATTGGCCGAGATTGCTGAGAAAGGGAGACGTCGAAGCAGTCAAAAGAAAATATTCAAGGTAGCCGAGGGTGGTCCTGCCAAGTCAGCTGCTCCAGCTACCCCGTAGTGCATTACGCTCTTTGGTTACTGCATAACTTTCTCGATTCACTGTAAGATTTATATTGAGGTGGGGAGAGCCGAGGTCATGCGTCATCCCGTGGAAAGGAGGGCATTGCCGGGTGGGTGCGACGTCCTTTTTTTCGACTAAATGCAAAAAATCCTCAATGACGGAACGATCACTGCAACAAGCTCAGTCTTTTATAGAGACGAAGTCAGGTACGAACTGAAGTCAAAGATGGTAACGCAGGAGAGTCCAAACTCAGGACTCACTGGCCTGTCTCGCCGCTGACGTTCACCAGGTGTCTGACTGGTAGAGAGTCCTGTGGAGGTGCTCGTGGTCTTAGGTTCGCCAAGGAGTTCCGATCCGGGTGGTGGACAGCAGCGTCGTCCGCACGATTTTCCAGGGATCAATGCGTCGGTGCGCGAAAACGCCTGCGCCGCCCTGAACCCCCACTAGGCCCTCTTGTGTACGGTCCTCGAGGTCCTCCCACCGTACGCGCTGCTCTCGAACTCCGAACGTCCGCGCCTGTGCGACCGAGAGAGACGGAGAGACCGAGCCAGAGAGAGAAGGAGTGAGAGTGAGGCCAGGAGCGGTGCCGAAGGAAACTCCGTGATCGGGCCAAGGGTTCCTAGGGCTGCGTCTACCCTACGCAGGCTGGACGAACGGAACGCTGCGCTCTACGCTGCCAGGAGGAAACCTCGGCTACTCGACTCGACGTTAACCTCCAGCTGCGAGCAACCTCACTGGGTCCACGGGAGAACTGCTTTCTCTTCCGTACTCGAGACTCTACTCCTCCGCGCTCCTTTGCTTTACGTGACACAGTTCCGAAGAAGTTTCGTTCGTGTCCAAGGGGGCTGTGCCCGGTAATCGTGTTTCCTCGTTACGTGACGGAATCGCCGACGCGTCACGTCCGCCAGGAACGTAGCCGTAGTGCGAGTGACCGATAAGGTTCAGCGAGTGATGACAGTGAGAGGAAAGTGACTGCACGCAAAGGAAATAAAAATAATAAATAAAGTGAGACTGGTAAGTGAATCCGTGAAGTGACTCAGCAAAGGATCCTTCCTCGAGCGATCGATCCCTCGCAGGATCTATAGGATCTACGAAGGGAAGGGGGTGTACCGGTGAGAGCCGGTTTCGGGGGATCATGTCTCTCCGGAAGATACCCTCCCTCGAGGATTGACGTAGCAGCTTCCTCCTTTTCTCCCTCCTCTCTAGAACAATTCACAACGCAACCACCCGAGATTCGTCGCCAGCATCGCTAACGGACGCTAAGTGTGAGTCAATAAAGTCTTTATTGTCCCTCCAGTCTTTCCAGTCGCCGCACGGCTGCCGCCTCCGATTTCCAAACCGTGTATTTATCGAGAGGCTCCCACAGCCCGTCGACCACCTCGGGAAACTAATCCCAGGAGTTTAACTTTTTGTACCTTGGCATCGCTGTAACTTTACGAGGCGGCGATTGACGCGTCCAATGAAAATGCGACAGCTAATTAACAAAGTGCCTTTGCGGTTTGTTCCATCGGAGATGATGGAGGCGGCGCCTTAGGCCTACGTAGAGCTGCTGTACACGCAATGTCAGGATCATTTAGCATCCCTTTAACTGTTATTAAAATTCGCAATTGCGCGGTACTTCGTTCTAGGTAGTCACTTACAATTCCAAAGGACCAACACTGCAGATCCAAGTGCGTTGAAAGTGACTATCACGGAGATGATGGGAAACAAGGCACTTGGGTTTACAGCGAAGGACGTTACGCCTTTATCAGTCAGATTCCCCCCTAAGATTCGCACTCTCGATCGCTCTCAATCTCCATACTCGATTCTTCTATCTTTCGCTCCTGCTTCATCTTCCGCGCGTTAATTACGAACCCTTTCACTTTCCCACTAACGGGCTCTCGCCTCACGGGAAAGACACTTGTGGTCCAGGAACGATCTCCTTTGTACCGGCTGCCTTCTGAGCGAGGACCAATAGAGATATTCATCGTTCAACCGCAAAGAGGGAACAGAAACCTACTGGTTGAGAGTACGAATGAGATGCTCGACTGTCACTGAGATAACAGGCTTCGATCTTATCTTGCGATTTGTATTTCCTTTTTACTTATTTATTTTATTTCAAATTACCTTTACTTTCTCTCAGCTATCGTTTTCACTCGGTCTTCTCGCTATCATTAACTATCTCAGCTTGTTCCCATCGCTCAGTACTTATTTCTCTTTCTTCGTCTCACTCTGGTACTCGAGCTGTTGGATCTCTTCTCGAGTGTCTAATTGCACTGGAATTGCAATTGCCGAAAGTGCCAAGTGTCGGTAAAACACTGGATTAAAGGAAAGCTTCCTGTGTAACTTCTACAAAGAACTACGCGGAATTAATCTGAAGTCTGATGTCCTGAGACTCTACGAAGGACAGAAGATTTAAGGTAGGATCGGTCGTTCGCGTTGCGCTTGTATCTTTTGGTGTCTCGTTGCAGCTTTAATCAATGACTTCTACCGTCCTTTGCATTTCGACCTGCTGGCTTTATTATTCTTTGCCGCAAAATGAGAATTTTCGAGCGATTGCCTTCCCGTTCTCGCCGGTGCCTGACGTGTCTTCGCGGGATTGAAACCCACGAGAGTGACGAAGGGCGCGTGCGGAATAGACAAAGCATTTGCTTTTTATTTATTATAACAGTCCTCTTCTCTGACGCTCGTTCGTGCACGCGTCTTTATGTTTTTCGTTTATTTTCCATCGCATCAAACACGTCTGGAACCATCGACGATGCGATAACACGAAACGATCTGGTCGACGTGCGTTTGAAATGTTATCGATTCCTCAACTTTTTATATTCACAATGTACACAGAGAACGTTGCGTTCAATGGGTCTTTATTTCCCGGGAGAAAAGACTGATCACACACAATTTCCTACGATTCTTTATAATCATACAAAATTGTATGTAATCAGATCCAAAATTTTTCTTCGGTCGTAGCCGATCGAATCTACATTCGATATCAATCATATTCTCAAACAGTAGTTTTATTCATAAAAATGGCTTCCAACCGAATATTTTAAGTAATATCGTGTTTATACAATTTACACTTTCATTATCTATTTTTTATCCGATTATACATAATTTCATGTGCGTAAAAGTAGCCGATCGTCATAGACTAAAAATTTTTAACGCATCTAGGTGCAGTCACGATACGTCGTACGACAGAATAGACTCCACTGGCGATTTAAGTTATTTTACAGACTATCAAATTTAATACCAAGGAGATTAATGTACGCAGATTGTTATTTCATAAATGACAGGCAGATCGCACGATTCCTTGGTACGTGTGCTGAAGTGCCGGCCATTTTCTTCTAGAAGATAATATCTTAATGATATTTGGCAACAGGAAACTTGTAAACGAGATAAGGCGACAGAGAGCAGTAGGAACTTGGACGATAACGCGCAAGCCGGTAATTGATACGATGAAAGTCAGTTTCCAATAAAGGTTCAATATCCAATCGATCCTTGGGACGGCAGGGAAACAGGTTAACGCGGCAAGGATATTTTATAAAGCAACTATCAAATTAATCTTGAAAGCATTAAGGATAACAATGGCGGGGTAGTTTACACTAATTAAATAAAGCTCTGGTATGGAAAAAAAGGGCAGATAGGAATAGGGGAGGGGGAACGGGGGGGGACATGAGGTGAGAAAACTAGATGAAATCGAAGGGGGGGGGGGGAGCATGAGAAGGTAAAATAATTCGCAGAAATCACAGGAGAGGGAATATGCTTCCAAGGGTGGAATCCATAGCTCGTGAATTAATACAAGGTAGGCAAGGTCCTGCCTATCGCAGGGGAAGGAGCTCGTTCGTTATGCAAATAGAATGATAAGCTCGTTCGAGCTATTTTACTTAAGTTATAATATATAGGGTGTGCGCTTTTTTTCTAAGCGAGAACGAAAGACTCATTTCCAAAGCGAAACCTCAGCCTCGTAGAAACTTGGAGATCCTTGGGCAATTTTCTCTTTGGAACGTATCCTATGTGAAAAGGAAAAAAAAAAATGAATTTTCACGAAGAAACCCGAATCGAATTCGGAGCCTTCGGTTTATTCGGTAGGCAGGGAGGCTTCGCGTAATCCGACCTCGTATTTCTTTGGTTTGACACTCGCGGCTCCCGAGAAAGAATCGTGAGGCGAGAGGTCAAAGGAGAGAAAAATGAAGAGAAAGTGGAAAAGGGATGCTGGAGACAATCTCTTGGCTGAGATCCCTCTGGATGCTGCGCGGAGAGCAGAGTGCGAGGTGAATACGTAGGCGCGTATCGACTGAGTGAAAAACAGACAGAGACGCAGTCGAGCAGGAGCAATGCTTAAGGTTGACAGGGTGGACAGGGTGGACACAGGGGGGAGGGGTGGCACGCCTGTCGCATTCTTAGTAACTTTATTTCCCCTAGGAACACTATAGAGAGTTTATCTCTCTCAGGGCAGCACCGTGCAACTCTTTCTTTCTCGAGGCGCAATCAGGCATCCGGATGTAAAGTGTCCACTTAAGGTAAGAGCAGCCTCGCTCCTTTACAAATGGCAGTTCCAGGACGTCGGAGGGACGTCCTTACCGTGTCCTTCGTGAACTCTGTGGCAACTTTACTTCCTTCCTATCCTGACTCCTCTTCCGATTAATCCGCCCCCCCCCCGTCGTTCCGCAACGCGAAGAACTTGCGCGTCGGCGAATTTGGTCCAGGGCCGTTTATGAATTCAAAGTGAGATAACTTACGGCTCACGACTGTACTTTGCGAGCATTAAGGGACGGGAGATATGAGATTTAAAGTTTTCGGTAGCACTCTTCCGTGGCATGCTCTCGTCTCCCTCTCGTCCCCCTCTCGTCTCCCTCACTCTGTCTCTCTCGAATGCATTCCAGTCCCCTGTAAGTGCTTCTCTGTCACGCTTTTACTCGGTCAAATACTTCGGCATCTTCGACGAGTACCTCAGCGCCACGGAATTCCACTTTTCCCTGATCCACATACTTTTTTTTTATTTACTATTATCCCTGCTTTCCTCGTGTCTGTCGATTGAGGATAACTCGTAATCGGCCGTCGATGCTCGTGCAAGATTCTCCTACGTGTCGATGTACTCCCGTGAGAACCGCATGGGGGGACGAAGCTTCACCATAAAATCGAAGATTGTCCAGAGGGAAGACGGAGAGTTGAAAAGTTTAACGCGAAGAAGTCGATGTCGCGATCAAGTTGAGTGAAGAAATTTTACTTCAAAAGATCGAGAAATGGATATAAATTTTCGAGGAATTTTAACCTCGGGTCGAGTTTCTCGAACGAAACGGGAGAATGGCACCTTAGCCCAGGGTGACTCTTCCTCGTGGTTACCAAATGACTCGCCATTAAAACTGTCCGAGGACTGCTGACGTAACGCCGTGTACTTGGCCACGTACTTGGCCCACGAATGGATCCTAAAGGAAGCGGGAAAGTCAGCACGGAAAGCTCTCATAAAAATCCAAGGGAGCGGCAGCACCAGGACTTATCTTGGCTCTCAGCCGTTTCACATTGCTTATAGCACATTCTCTTTACACTTATCGGCTCGTAACCTCGAATCTAGGTGAATTATTACGTCATCCGAATATTCGTCTCGTACAGTTTGGATTTTTAACCTCGTTTCCCATTCGCCTGAATATTCAAACGTTCGAAGTTAGAAATCTCGACCGAAAATGGATAAACCGCAGGCGACGAGGTGTTTTCGAAATCGAGTGAACCGATCGATCGCGGATCGACAAGCACGAGACACGAATTGAGGGGGGAGGTGAGGGGGTAGAGAGGACGAAGGAAGAGGCCGAGAGCCGTCAAACCAAATGGAATATCGACGAGCAATTCGCACGAACTCGTCGCCAAGCTCAATTATAAATTGAAAACGGGGAGGATGATATTGGCAGACCAGGATATTCGGCTAACGATAAGTCGTAGTCTCGGTCTGGGGAATCCGCGAAAAATGTACAAGGAGCCTGAAACTCTGGTACGAGCTACCCCGAGCTACCCCGAGCCACCCCGAGCTATCCGGCCTGCAGACCCCAGCAGGAGTAGCTAATTAAAATCCTCTCCTGTCAGATTCATCCCGCTCGTCCATCTTTGTTTCGGCTCAGACAGGGACGCGATCGACCTGAAGCATTTCTGCGTAGCCGGGGTCGACCTGGCAACGTGCATCATCCCGCTTGAAATAATCGCAGCCGATACGAATTCCCGTGCATTTGATTGGCCGTGCGACGCAGTTAATTGAGTCGGAACGCAATGGGAATTCTCTGTGTTCCCAGGCGGGTCGCTGATAAAGCTCAGCCAAACCTATTAAATATGTCACGGATGCTGCGAGCGTATCCCTAATGGCCCTATCTGCTTGGACGAGTTATCCTATAGCAATAGCAGGCATACCAGTTTATCGGCGACCATGGCTACCTGTCCATTGTCAATGGACACACGAGGCTGGACCGCTGAGCGACCCGACGACCCGACGACCCGACGACCCGATTACAGATTGCTCGGGAATGTTCGCACGTGCTGGGGTCGCGCGAAGGCCATTCGGTCCGAGTGCGATCACGCGAGGAGAAGCTCACTGGCGACGCGCACAATTGACACGGGCCGAGCCTGAATTTCGAGCTTTACCGGACGCAAGGGAGAACCAGGAGTGACAACCACACGGATTTCGCATGACATCGCTGTTGGCTCTTTTCTCTTTGCCAGGTTTTATGCCTGGACGAGCATTCGGTTCGCCACGTTCCGCTGCCTTTACGCCCTTCGTCCACGCTGAGTCAGTCCTAACCTGACGTCACCTCGGCTCGCTACGCCCAGGGACGCTTTTCCATGCGCTACAGGGCCTGATGTTTGATGAGGTCAGCCGGCGATTTGCTTGCGCGTATAATATTTGCAGACATGACAAATTTCGTTTCGTGCGCGGTTATGTAATTTGTGCTGGCCCGATATACATATGCATTACGCAGATTGGCGAGCTCGTTATAATAAATACGAAAGAATAAAATTCATTAACGCAGAGCAGCCGCCATTGACCGATCTCGGAGCGAGATAATATCCGCAAAAGTTTTTGCCACGAGTCGTTGGGAAGATAAAAAAGAAATAAATATATCATGCGTGCTTCCGTAACTACGTAGGAACACCGTGCAGGGCGCCACCGTCGCTGGTCGCCACCGCCATGTTACATGCGTCGTTCCCGCACGCACGAAGGTGTTCGAATCCCCTCGTGTGTCACACACGCGGAAAAATAGTTGACAGTCAGGCGATTGTTGGAATTATGAGGAGAAGGAAGTCACGTGCCGAAGGAAAATATCGAGGGTGGGCCGTTCGAGCGCGACGTATTTAGCACTGGCGAGACGCAACGGGCGGCCACTTCCGCTGCCACTGTTGCTGTTGCGCGGATCGTGTCCCGATGTGCGAGGGGAGGCTGTGTCGGCTAAATGGAGGAGAATTGCCAGATCGTAGGCCGAGGTCAGTTTCCTGCCTGACCTGGGTGCGCTGGGGGTTATCGCTATCGCGAGGTATTTTCTACGGTATCGGTCAGTAGTTCAGTTAGCTGCTCGATCAGACTCAGCCTGTCCGACTATTGCCAGACTCCTTCTCCTGCGACGAGCCTACAGGGAATCAAGAGACGGTCGAGTCTCGCGCCAAGTACAGCCAACCGGCTGCACAGGGTACCGATCGCCGAGAGTACTTACCTGAGTCGATTCTTAACCCCTAAAAAACACGTGTGAAAACTATGCTGTGGTACATTCGGGTTTTTTAGCATTAGGTGAAATCACTGGTAGCCAGTAGGATTTAGCTTTACGTGTATAGTATACATTCTACATATCAGAATCGCACGGCGCAGATTACACAGGCATGTCTAGTTTACATCGTTTCAATACTTTTTCTTAGAGGAATTCACGGGATTCCTGTACTTGGCATAGTTCTTTACACGTAACTGCTTTTTGGCAGATTTCAAGTTTAATATAATTATCACGTCTAGTTTCCAGGAATGTTCAACGTTCAAACGGCGTCGAGAGTCGCGATGACATTAAAAAAAAAGGGTTCCTGACAGGGCTATGCAGGAGCGTATCACGTACGTGCGGGATACGCCGTTGGGACCCACCAAGGAATTCAGTCTGACCCTTTTATCGATTCGACGTCTCCCTTTGAATGTGGCGAGGTTTCGCGTTTCTGGAATGTTCTGTATTAAAACTTGAAAACATATCAAGGTTTGAGACGTTTCGCAGACTGGCGTTAAAAGCAATGTTACGCTGATGGGAGAGACGTGTACCTTTTTTTTGGGTCCTTTGTAGAAAACACCACTCAAAGCATTAGAATATCTTTCAACTTCGTAGAATTTTCAACATCTTCAGCACCGAATCGTTTTGTTTGTTCGTCTGGCTTCTCGCGTGTCCCTTTTAAATTATTACGGAGCAAATTTTATACATGGAATTAATTTTGTCACTGAGTGTTCCAGCCCGAGTCCCAAAGATTCACCGGAGCTCAATGTCCTACTCGTATTTTCCACGGAACAATGAGCCCGAGAGCCAATCAAATCGGAGGGTGAATTAGAGTCAAGCGTCGTGACTGCAAAACAATTAATATCTGTCAAAACCGTATATATCCGGTACGGTTACCGCTATCAATGCCCAAAGCAGTGGCGTGATAGATGCCAGACGTATCGACAGATTCCACTTTCAAAAGTGACGTCGCATCTGCTATCCGGTGGGACATTAGGAGGCAAATTGATACTAGCCAAGAATTGTCAGATTGTGACGAAATTACGCGACACTGTATAAATCGGATCGACCTGTCGCAGGGATATAGAAAAAAGTATATGACAACGTTAAAACACAGGATTACGGAACGACGATACAGCAACAACAAAAAATAAAGGAAAAACGAGTAACCCTGTTCACATACGTACGATTGCGTGGAGGACGTCAAATTCAATGATGTGCTGACGTATTTCAATATCATGAAATTAATATCGAGACCGATTTCAATAATTAATATTATGCTCGTATGAGTTTGGGAATGGCGGCCGGTACCGTCGATTGTTGCTACGCGCATCAATTTAACTATTCCACTCATACGTAATATCGGCATGTACCACTCCAGGGCGCCACTGGACGCATATCCAACTAATTACGCTGGGTTGATGGGCAGTATGAAAAGATACGAAATATACAGTATATTATAAAATAACAGTACATTATAAAATAACAGTATTATTTTCAAGCAGCGACAGCAACTGTATAATTGTGGCAGCGACAGGTAGCGCCCGTGACAGCCTTTGCTTCAATTTAGCCAATTTGCCTGAAATTATATGCGAAGCATTCGTCGCCCTTTGGCATTGCGATACCATCTCAATTATTAATGTTCCGGCATGACACCCATCAGGCGACAGTCGGCTGGGCTTCGTCCTTTGAAGACACGCCAGTATAGAATGTCGCCTCCTTATTTGTACAGTCGCTAATAAGAACCGAGGGAAATAGCTGGAAATACCGTTGAGAAATGCATTAAATTAAGGACGCTTTCTAAGAGACTCTTGATTCTTCTGTTCAGCGGTCAATTATGCGACACACTTGGGCGGGTTTACACGGGACAAATAAATTGTCGGTAACAAATGCGACATCGCGTGTCGCGACAATTTTCAAGATTACTCGCACAATTCATCCACCCTCTTCGTTCCTTTCTATCACACTGGGTTTGCTTCTCCATTCTTTATCTACTCTCTATTATCCACCCTTGACTTTTCTCTTTCATTCGTCGTACTCTTCTCTCTCTTTCTCTCTTTTTCATTCTCCCTTCTCTTTCTCGCTTCAACTGCACTACTGGCACCCATACGAGTCGCGCTTTCATGCACAACCACCCTAACGACCGTTTCACCTTCTCTCGTTGTCAGAGTGTGCCCTCCTCTGTAGTCGACTCTCTCTCCCCCCCTCCCTCCTACACCCGCAACCACCGAGTATTAGCCGCCGTATTCCCATCGGTCGACCCAGACAACCACTCGACGCGTAATTCCAATTGCAATGGAAAAGAAAGCTAAGCAGCTCGCCACGCCAGGAAGTAGGTACTCTCGAGGAAGAGCCAAAGCAGCAACCTCAGCCTTGTCTTCCGCCGAGGAATGAATCCAGCCGAGCTTTAAACTTCATTAAAGAACTTCTGCCGCAACGTTTTACCGGATGAAATACGAAAGGATATTTAGTATCTCGTTTCTACGTCAAATGACAACCCCCATCCGCAATCCCATTGCCCTCTTGTTTCTCCAGGGTAACTTATTCTCAGAGACTGTACTACCGCCAACCCTTCCTTATAACTTCTCGAAGATCTCGACTCCCGTACGAAGTAGATGGCGCTGGGGTCGGGCCGCCGCGATAATTTCTTGACTTTCAATTACTGCGAGAGCCGACTGTACCGGCCTGTGCCGTTTCCTCGACGTTTTGACCACAAAACGTCTACACGGCTTTATCCAGCCGTAATCCTGGCAAGGATTAGGCAACGTTTTCTCCGAGTAACGATCTGGCAGTTTTCAGTGACAGCTACTACCGATACGAAGCTTGAGCTACTGCTGGACTCTTGTTACCGGTACTGTACAGTAGCAGTAGAAAAGCTTGTAGGAGGATCGGGAGGACGCGTTACTCGTTATTTCGAAGGGGCTTTGCCTCGAGGTTATCTCCTAATAATAAAAGAGAACTCTTGAGTGGTGAGTTGTGTGGGGACTTGGAGTGGGGGGGGGGGGGAAGAAGAAGGCAACCACGTAGAACCTCACGATAAAGGATAAATTCTTTCGAAAGCGGGTAGTAATCCCATGGGTTCTGTTTCTCGAGGTTGGTAGGATTTTTCTCCTCTGAAATTCCAAGGTGCGTTCCGTTGCACCGGCTGACCCGAATGACCCCAGCGAGTCCGTGGACGTTCGATAAAGCCAAGTCGGGATGATTCTCCGTCTGGATGAAGGGAGGCGCTTTTAGCTCGATACCAAAAACGGCAATATCGGTCTATGTCGCCCTTTCTCTTTGCTTTCTCCAATATTATAGACGGTGCTGCGCTATAGTCAGTACGCGATAAAGCGAGTCTCGAGGTTCATGTAACTTTTCAATGATTTTCGCACCGCATGTGATTCTCTCTCTCTCTCTCTCTCTCTCTCTCTCTCTCTCTCTCTCTCTCTCTCTCTCAGCCTCGCAATTTCTCCTTTTGTCTCGCGCGATCGGTCAAATTATTCGGAACAATCGGTATCCGTTTCCCCCGGGGAAAAACAGGAGAAATGCTCCGATAGAGAAACAGTCCCGTCGTGATACAAGAGTGAGACACAGAAATAAAAGAAACTCAAATCAAAGAAGAGGATACAACGTAAAAGCAGAAGAACGGAAATAAACCGGATTATTTTATCAAGAAATGTTTTACCATTTTTTTTCCCCTAAAGTATCTATCGACCAAGATAAGTATACACCCCCGCAACACTTTTATTCTCGGTACCGCATGAACCCCTCGGGTCAATATGTTTATATAAAATTCCAGGTTCTGCCTATAGATTAATGGTTCCAGGAAGCAATGCAGGTTGGGGGGAGGGAGGAGGGTGGGGGTGTCTTTCGGAAAAAGAGTGCGCTGACAGGTCACAAAGCGTCAGTGACGTCATAGGACACGCGGGTGGGGCCTCGAAAAGCCTCTCTTGTAACTTTTTAAAAATTTCCTCACTTTTAATCTGTTCCAAAGCCCAAGGCAATGGAGAATGACGAGAAGGATCGAAGGAGCGTTCTCAAGGGAGGAGGTTCCCCCCCTCCGCTCCCTCCTCCCTCTTCGAAACGGAATTAATAATATTTCCAATATCATATATATATATATTTTATCTCTAACTGATATAGATATCCCCAGAGGTTCCTAGAATTAACATGTACAGGTCGGTGGGAATCCCGGAACTCGAAGGTCGGGAATTCGTCCGCTCGACTGGTCGCCACCTTCGCAACCACCAGAACCTCACTTCCGGGTAATTTGACTTGCCATCGCATCACTCCTAGCACCGTCAGCTCCAGCAGCTCCAGGAGCAAGTCCCTCGAACGTGGCTATCTCCTTCGCAAGATATCCCGAAAAAGGAACCTTCGGCAATCAAGCTCACCGAATCGAGGGACGTAAAAAAGGGTTGAGAGATGCCAGTCGACGTACTGTACGATACCGCGTGCTGCCCTCTATGGGGAATTTCGAGGGTGTTCGTGAGGATTACCGGGGGTGCGAATTCATTTGGTCCTTTAGGGCTCGTTGTGTCCTGCTGAAAATGGCGGATTTGCCAGTCAGTCAGTCACTCGTTCCATAGGGTGAGGATCGCGTGAACCGGCTCCAAGGAAAGTTTATTAACAACGAACTATTTGCTCGTAAAGTTCGAACCGAAGGTAATCGAGTAAAAACATTAGCTGCTCCGCGAACCAGTTATGGCCGTGCTTATTAGGTAATGAATATCAATTTCGTAATAGACCACGTGCTCTTCCACAGTGCGTTTTCAAAGCTGCCAATAGGTCGCTACTCAGGTTAATAAGTAATTAGACTTTCGAGTGTACCAACCTACTCTGGCTTGTAGGAATTTCCATGTGCTCGTAAACCAAGGTGCTTCGACGTTGTAACAGGTTCGCCAACACAACTTAACCTGCTTCCTAGGAGTCTCGTGAATTCGTATCGAACACTGCCCGTGATTGATGCCTTGTCGACAGTTTCAATATTATTTTTCCCATTTAGGTAAACCGACCAGTTTCCGACCGATGGACCAAACCGAACTGCACGTTGAATGAGATGATATTGCACGAATTTACAAAGTCCAGTACCGGCAGGATCTGCAATCGATAATTTCATACACCCGGAAGACTCCTTGTTCGTTTATCACTGCCCGCCCGATTCTCCAAATTTGGGGCAGGTCGAACGTAAGGAACCATGGTCACGATCGATGCGCTATACTTATGCTAATTGGGATTAAAAAATATAATGAAACTAAACATTCAGCGCTATAGCTATATTCGATACGTAGATTGATTTTTATTTCGGTCGACTATCGATCTTCCTCTCCTTTCTATATTCTTTCCCGTGATTTTACTTTTCGACCGTGTCAGTGTAAAAATAAACTGTTCCTCGCTGCAATCTTCGAGGCATTTTCGAAATTTCACAAGATTTAACGGATCTTTGAAAACCCTGTACTCCGCATCGTTAACCGGCCGATTTTTGATTTGACGATTTTCTACTTTCATTTTTAGAGTGCACTCGAATGTGCAGTTACTCAGTTTCTATAGTTTCCAGTTTTTTTTTTTTCAACAAGACAATACACCCGAGTACACGTACACCGTCCATTGCACATTTTGATATTTAAAAAATTTTGAAAGGAGGAGGAAAAAATGTGTATCGATCCGTGACTGCAAATGAAGAAAAAATCTAACAGGAAAATGGAAGATAATAGCAGAGCAAAGTTTGTCCTTCCGCGCTACTATTGGGTTTATCGTAATATCGGACATACGTTCATTTAAAATTCTATACATTAATCCAAATTTGTATGCGTACAGTTAATATGTAAGCTCGTACCTTATCATTGGACATTAATCAATGCGATAGGTAAGACCACTAAAGGTCACGAACCTTGATGCAAAATTGATGATATGTGTACACTACTGAATTTTTCTACAATAAATTACGAACAAGGTGTCATAAATGGAAAGGCAATGGTAAACTTCACAAATGTCAGGAAAAATATTCTTATCAATGTGGTAATTACTATTATGAAAAGTATATATATAAATATATTGTAACGAATGTATCGACCCGTACTCGTATCACCACGATAAAATCTCGCGAACCCGAGTAGCCTTCCCTACTGACTAATAAGTATTTAGTTGGAGGACTGCATTTAGGCGCGACTCGCTACTAACTAAATTCAGTATTGAGAGAGATAAAGAGTAAATTTCAAGGATTCAGAAATATCTATTATTAATTAGGTTAAATAGATTGTATTTAAATAAAAGCACAAAACTTATCAATTAGTTATTAGAATTTCTGCATTCCGCTCACAGTTATCATTTCTTCATGCTACTCGACACTGTTTCTCTAACAACCAGCACTCCCCAGGCTGGACACCTTTTAAAAATATTTTATTCCGTGATAGAAAAATATAATCGCTATCTTTCTCTCGTCACAAAAACTCACGTTTATTCACTCGTTGTTCCGCCAAATCAATTTCCTATTTCCATTAAAAAAGTTTTCGGTTCGAACCCGCCTTAATTTGATAATCCGGAAATACGAATGGAGTGAATAAAGGATACAATATAGCTATACAAGACAGTGCTAATTAGACATAGTGACCAATCGTAGGTAGATAGTTCATCGATTCACGAAACCAAGTCTCCTTACGCACGGTTGTACGTAATCGAGGTAACTCTGCATGCTACAGTGTCAATGGTTTCGTTTTCCATTTGGCAAATGTGTAATTTGTTATCAATAATATCTTAAGGTACCTTTATTAAGGAAAACGGCACGTGGCACTTTGTGCTCATTCCTCATAGTTATTCCGAAGCCAAGCTCGTTTCGGTCGGGAATTTCTGATACGGTAAAGAAAAGGGCGAAGCAAGGAACGTAGAGCCAGCCGGTCACGTGCTCCCCTATGGAGTTAGTGTTTTTCTGCGTGAAATCAATAGTACCAACACGCAAGTGTCGTTACGTCCTGTAGGTTGTATAGCCTTGTTTATCTGAAAGTTTCGCTGGCAACGATATCAAGCTTTGCCTACTTGCTGCGGCTCTTTAGTCGAGGCGACTGTACGTTACCGGGGGAGCAGTAGGTACTTTGCCGAGGTACTACGTACACGGAACAATTACAAGTGACGTAGGAAGTGCGGAAAGGACAGGCGGCAGGAGAAATTTAGTAGAAAAAGGTCGCGGGACTTTTTTTTTTCTCTTTTTGCTCTCCTCTATCTTGGCTCCCTATGAAACCACGGGAATAGGGATGCTGGAGAAACTACTTACGTTCTGGATCTCGAAGGGATTTGTTTTGCGAAAGGACACTCTCTCTTTCTCTCTCTCTGTCTGGCCACTGTGTATTTTTAGGCATGCCCACTTCAGAACGAATGGATCCTCCGAAGGGTACGGACGTTTATCCTTGCAGCGAGCGAAACTATCGCTGAGGCACCCTCGAAATCGGGTCGTTTCGAAGAATCCGAAACTGCCGAACCCTGTATGCGTCATGTGTACGTATACGTGTTCGATACTCGGACCGTATTAGTTGACTGGAAAATTAATAAGTATACCGGGTGGGATAGTCAGGAGTCCCTTTATCGGTTTCCGCAGGGCTTGGCAAAATGCGAATCGAAGGGTGCGATCTGTTAGGAAGGCTGTGCGATAAGGGGAATCTGCAGGGAGGAATAACGCCTTGTTGCGAGGAAAGTCACGTGGGGCGGGGAGGGTCCATGTATATCTATACGTGAATCCGTACACTTATAGGGTGGATAAGTGGGCAAGGGGGGTGGTGCAGGTTTGGCCAGCAAGAAGCCCTTGGTCAGGAAGGAGTATATCTCGATAAAATGGAGATAGAGATTTCCGATATCCTGGCCTCCCGATATAGGAGAGCACACTGGATACTGAGATACTCGGATGCCCAGATACACCGATCTGTAAGAGTTGCCGAACTGACATTGGAGATTCGATGAAATATTACGTCATTACTTTCAATCGATCACGATCCAGAGATACGTGAGAGAGATTACTTTCGAATTGAAATTCAATGGTCCATTCTCGATAAGTGCACTTACGTACTATGCTGCTCGCCAGTGTACTGTATATGCATACTCTATAAAAATGAAGCAATGTAAATTTCGCTGAATGTTTCAGTTCTTTTTTAAATTTGTTTCAAACGATCGTGATTTCAGGTCTGATACACGAAATTTCAAAATCACTTAATCATTTTTTTAAACTGTAGATACTTTCGGTACGTTTATACACGGACCTGCTCTTTTAGTGATCGCTTTAAGTCCTATTTTCAATTTTTTTTTTTTTTTCACGACTTTATACATTTTTCGTTATACTCCATTTGAAATGCCAGCATGACGTACTGGCGTTCAGTGCGAAACTCGAATTTAGATTTAAAATTTATTCAAAGTAATTTTTTTCCATCGCGAGAATTTATTGCTGATGTTCTCGAAAGATTCTTCTGAATTTTACAAGAGAGAGAGAGAGTGAGAGAGAGAGAGAAATGCACGCCGAAGAGTAAAATAAACATAGACCGTTTCCCTAGAGAGAATTGCCGAACGTATTTCGACGTGACCTAATCGAATATCATGAAATGACGTATATCCTTCGTCTAGTGGACAATTTCCGGTGCGACTCCGTCAATCGTGATATTGCGTGAGCTATGACTGACGGCCAATTCGAAAAGGATATTTGCCGGACTGGAAACCCGGAAATATTTGAAAATTATAAAAAATAGTAGTCAGTTCGAAGGGTTGAGTTAAAAATATATAATAAATTAGGGTCACGTGCAAGCTCAGACTTGGTTACATCACTTTGAGTGCCGTTTGAGCTTAATCAAAAAAAAAAAAACATGACTTTCGGTCAGTCGTGCCGATTCGGAATGGAAAATAGGTAAAGTCAGGAATTCTTTTTTTTTCCAAAGTCAATCTCCTCCTCCATCCCCCCTCTCCCTACCACCCCCAAGGGGATATCGTGACCCTTAACGGTATTGGAGTTTTTCGATATAAATGATTATTAACGTTTCTATCCATCCACGCGATCCCAAATATACAAGCTGTTACTTGAATTAAAGCGCTCGCCCCCCCCCCTCGCCCCCCACTGAATTATTCAAGACCCTGCCAACGAGCCATCCAGTACTTTTTCTTTTCTTTTCTTCTTCCTTTTTCTACCCCCTTTAACCACAATGGACTCGACTGAGAGGCAAGAACAAGAAGCACCTTATTCCGCGTAATAAATGTGAAATGCAGATGACGAAAGAAACGGGTCACTTCGGGCTCGCTCGTGTTACTTCGTGATTTTTTTCTAGTAACTTCTTAAGAACGGCTTCTTCGGCTCTTCTGCCCGGGAACAAGAGAAAATAACTATTGTCACGGAAATCTCTGTCTCGGTGAACTGGACGTGTCTGTACGCGGATATTTCGCCTGGGTCGTAATTTTATCCGGCTCTTTTCAGCCTCCCCTTTCCCCTTACCCGCGCCACCCTACCCACCGTCTTACTAATACCCTCGAAAGATTAATGACTGCGTTGATTGAGCTGGAACGCTTCGAAACTAATAAGGAAGAACCATTTGATTATTAGCCTGACGTAACTCTTGGCCAGAGGCGCCATTCGAAGCTAATTCGCCACTGGCTGCTCCGACGGTATCCGGTAAACCGTGAAAATCGAAGATGATTACTTTTTATTGGAAAATTCATTTGCCGTAACGAGTAAGAGCGACGGCGGGGAGGAAAAGCGAAGCAGGGAGAAATTGTATACGAATCGTAGGTGGCTGTACGACTGTAACTAGAAAGTTACTAGAAGCCAGCGGCGATTTGTGTATTCGTAGGGAGAAAGTGATGGAAAAGAATGTAATAGACTTTAATGAGTTCGAGTGAAAATTGGAAAACGGTAAGAAAAAAAAATTGACGAAAAGAAAGAGACACCAGGTACGTCCGAGAGAGAGATAGAAGAATAATAAGCGAGGGAAAGAAAAAGAAAGAAGAAAGTCGTGTATAAAGTCATCCCTGCGTCCAAGCGTAATGGCATTTCTTTGAGAATCCTTAGTCCAAGGATTAACTCTATCGTTAACGTTCTAAGAGGTTGGCACAAAAATACTTCGTCCTAATTCTTTCCATGACTCGTCACGGTAAAAACTTACTTTCGTATTAAAATGGCAATTCTCTTATCTTCGTATTCTTTGTCGTCACCCCTTATCAAAACTTTCATCAGTTGACGTACACGGGCCTGTCGTATTGGTAAAATATGCTTAATGATTCATTAGATTGAATTTTCTTCCATTCACCGATTGATTCCAGCATATTGGTAGGAATTGTTGTCAGTTATCATTAAATGTCCACTATGACCTATGACCTTTGTCAGTATTACAGTGCACGTAGAACAACTCATTTAGGGGATGGTTATCAGCAGATTGTTATTTGCCTATCGTCTATAACGATATCAGTGAAATTGTTCCGTCAGAGCATCGCATGTTCCCCAATCATGCGTGAGTACACGAAGAACAAATTGAATCTCATAAACGATCGATCGAAATGCGAACGATTGGTTAATCGTTATCGGTTTCACTGTGTTATGCAACAAATAGGTATAGGGTATGCGCGATGACGAGGGCAGGCAATATTATTCCGGCATTATCGTCTCCTCATCCACTTAGGGGAAAAACGTTTCGTCGGGATGGTTTAAAAAAACCCAGGCAGAAAAATACTGGCGTTCTAACCAGCAGCGTACAAAGGTTATGGGGGCGTTTAGACGGTGATACGTCACGTCGTCGTTATTCCAGGGCATCAGAACACGTCGCGTAATTCATAGGCGTCCCAAGTGTTTTATAGGCAATAAACGGTATCCAGTTTTGCCACCAAAGGAAATTGAGAATGTGACGATGAGGAATACGCCAATGAAATGGCCTTTTCGAATCTTTTCGAAATCAAAATATTTTTTATTTACGTTGTTACGTAGATTCTTTTTGGTATATTCCTTTGGACTAACGTGGTTGAACTTTTCTATATAAAATCTCCGTTGACCCTAACGAAGGTACTGTGCTTACTGGACGAATCTTATCAGGCTTTGTCTTGTAGATAAAAATGGTTAAATTTACGAAGGAAAAAATATCGATGCTATTTTGACTAAAATTTCTAAAGTAGATTTCCTGTAGGTACAGGACGTCCCTGAGACGTCTCGCGTTGGTCTTTCGCAAGACGCGAACTTTCGCCATGACCAAGGACTGGGCTGTACGTGCGTGAGTCCGCGATCGTGAACATCGAAAGTTATGATACTGTTTGCCACTGTAACGAGAGGAGGTATAAGAAAGGAACAAAAGAGGAAGAAAAATTACTTCACGGGAGAAGAAAGAAAGAACCGAAAGTTTTGCGTAAATCCGCGAGAATTAACGTTCCCTGCGAGGAAACGATCCGCGTGGGCGAAGCGAGTGAGTCGCGACGGAGCTGTTGATGCTTTTGGTTAAGACTGGTTGAATCGTAGGAACAAAAAACGAGGAGTCCTACAGAAAAGTAAAAACGGGGCCAGTCAGTCAATAATGCTGCAGCTGGAGGCAAAGTCAAAGCCGTAGCCGAGGAGTTCGAGCCGGAGCATCCCCTGCGGGCAGTTCGATCGATAATTCGATATACGTGCAATTCGTGAACTGATTAGACCGACGGGCTTCAAGATTATATATGCACAAGTCATACAGTGATATACGTGCAGTATACATTGTACCAGTGAAAATAGTTATTATCGACAAAATACTTAAATTTTCATTGAAAAAAAAGGAAAATTCAGTATGTTTAATTTTTTTCTTCACCGAGCATGGATCTGCGGAGTAGGTGACACGTGTACACACATACGAATCTGGCCAGAGCGAAGAGACGAAGTGGCGTAGAATGTTACGTAAGAATTTAATGGACCCGCGCAAAAATGGAATATCAATAGGATTGGCGGAGGGGTGGGGGAGGAGGAGGTAGAGATTTAAAACGGTACTTGGTCCAGATCGTGTAAAATCGTTAAGTGAACTACGTAATGGCCTTCCGTGACAGTTGGTCTAGTTAAGGTCGAAGACGGCTCCTACAGGGAGGTTCGTGAGGACTGATACCTCAATTTGGTCGACCCGTTTAGACCAAACAAAGCAATCGACTTGTCCAATTATTCTGGCGACTTTTCATCACACGACGATTGAATTTATTTCGGCGAAGAAATCTGCAAATTTGCGTAAATTTTTCCCCCGGCCTTCAGTCCCCTCGGTCCTCGCTCCCCAGTTACACCCTCAACAGATTTTTTCTCTCTCGTTTTTTTTTTTATTCGTTATCCAAAAACGAGAGCTCACATCTCCCTTTTTATTATTTTCTTTAAAGCTCTTTAACCTTTCGTGCTTTTTCCAACTTTCTTTCGACGCCTCGGACCAGTTGTATCGACGCTTATCGTCGCTGAATATCTGGATAGCCGATTGTCTTTTGTCCAACGACCCACTGTGCTTGACGTATACCTATATCTGTGACAATATTCCCAGTTGCCCCAGTTGTCTCTATTAATTTGATCGTCGTGCCCGATTGACTTCGCTTCATCAGAACAAACCCGCAGAACGTCGTGCGCGCCGGTATCGGTCGAGTTGCAAGCTCGATAAATCTGTCTGCTGGCTGAGCAATTTCAGGAAAGTTTGACTCGGCCCGTAGACGCCGACGCCGACGCTGCGCGCCACGGTCCGTCGCAAGTTAACGTTATCGCCTTTAATATTCACCATCCGACAGCCATTGTTTTCTTGTTCCGTACAGTGCCACTATATATAAGCACACGCATTAGGATTCAATCGAATTTTCACGACGCCGAGCGTCGACGCGACGCACGAGGTGTTGCGCGCGTATCGCCGACGCCCTTGCATAATACACCGACGACTCAAGCTCGTCCAACAGCACCGAACTGTAAAATAATTTAAACACGAATCTGGATGTCATTCGTATTCCTTTCGATTCCGAAGAATTTTCATGAATTTCACATCTCGGCCAATCAGCAGCTTGTCAACGTTATCAGTTGTCGATACCTCATAGCGCCTTTATATAAATATATAAAACTGGTTGATTTATGCGCGTCGCACAGTTCACTTTCTATCCTCTCTCTCTATCTCTCTCTCTCTCACGTAACTCTTGAAATCCACTTGACAGACTATTCGATCCCCAGCAATTCCAACCTCTGGCGAAAACATATACTCCAGACAGCCCTGGGTTAATTTCGCCCCACGGGTCTATACGGTTGGCATGTAAAACCTTTGGACCGAAGTTGCAGCCGTGATGAATCCACGGTTAAATCTCTTTCGACGAGTTCGCCTCTCGGCCGAATTAAACTACAAGGTGGAAGTGGCGGAGGGTGAAGCGGGGGAGGAGACTGTGGAGACGCAGGAGGTTAGATCGCACGCGAACACAACTCTCGTGCCGTTTCTGCATCGTTTAGTCCTCGGGTTCTGTAGGGAGGTGGAGGGGGTCGTTGCGGTTATAGATATAGATATACATAGCGGGCAAAAAACAAGGGATGAGAAGGAGGTGAATTCGTCCTAAGAGAATTGCCTGGAAATCGCGTAGGGTGCGAGTCCAACGATGCCAGACAAAAATAGTTCAGCTCGACAGTAGAATACGTCAATGATAAATTACGGGAATAAAACTTGTTTCTCATGAAGACATGAAAACGTGGAGACCTCGTAAATCGTAAAGCCGCCTATGCGTTGCACTGTGTTCTAAGGAACACAGAAGTAAGGGGATTGTTAACGATCCAAGTATTTTCATACGTCCATCCGGACTACGATATACACGGTGGAGAGAAAAATTTTTAAAAGTGCAATAAAAATATTACAGCATCCCTTGAAATTCGGTTCCTCTAATTTTTCCTGTTTCCTCCGTTTTATCCGCCTCCCACCAGATATATACCCGACATGACACATGAAATTTCTCACGAGGGTTGACCGTATCGTATAAATAGTACAGTCGAGAAAAAAAAGAGTAGGCTGAACTTATTTCCGGCACTGTGTATGAAAGACCTGACCTTTTGCAAGACGACACTTCCCTCATTTTTACGCTGAGAAGAGCCAAGGGGGATGAATTGCCTGGTTACGTTACGATGTCATTCTCGGTACCCCCGGTACTTCGTTACTCGCGGAACGAGTTATAAATAATAACGAAGCTGCGCTTCGCTCTCTGGTTCGTGATACACGCGACACGCATGCGGATTAGTTGATTCTTTGGATGCCATTATAAAATATAATAAAAGCGACATATATCGCAAGGTAGGGCTGAAGAGGGGGTGGTGGGAGGCCGATCGATCATACATCGAAGAAGATGCTTTTACACGCAGCGTAAAGAAAAAGAGTTGGTTGCTTGTTGGTAAAGAGAAGTTTGAAAAATCCTGGGTAAGTAGAGTGGTGCATCCTTTATAAGAAAAAAAAAAGAAAAAATAGGGGACAAGAAACTCAATACGAAAATATCACATGACCCGAGTCAACCCTGGCTGATCGATATCGGCAGACACGAAACGTTATTAGTACCGTAATACGTCACTACGTCAGTGTAAAAGCGAGTGTGTAAAATGCATCTAAAATCACAGGAAGCTATGCGGATCCGTCTGGTTGTTTAGAGGTTAGGTTAGACTAACAGCGAAGCCAGTTCGGTAGAGCAATTGCCGGTAATACATTGCGCAACCGCTCTTTGTTACAATTCCCGTAATTGCAGGGGAGGGTTTGCCGTCTTCGCTTGAGAACTCGCGTTAATAACCTGTATTACGTGGTCGATGGCAAAAGGTGTTAATTGAAACGGTTGGCAGGTAGGTAAATTCTCGAACACACCGAATCCAACCGTCCGGATGAGTGTTACCGGACGTGGCAGAGCGTCGAAAATTGAATGGTTCTAATCACGAAGCTATACCTCGATAACGATAATATTTAACGTGATAAATAAAGGGATCTCTTATCAGGGGTCAGTACGTAAATCATTAATTCCGGTCACGCGTCGCTCTCGATCCCTCTTTGGTTGCTGTCTATTAGTACCAGCAACACAGATGGCAAAGGGTCCTGGGCTGCTGGTACATGCATTCGTCTTAGGAGCAATCATAATCATCCAAGCGTACAGGGCTAAAGTTTCGGGTAAGTGGGATCCCGTGTTTCATCTGACGTCGCCACCACTCAAGATATAGCGCTGTTCACTCGGAGCTATTCGTCCTGTACTCGAGCCCTTCGTACTTTGTAGAGTCCTGGGTTCCTCGTGGCACTGTTCGTCCTGGGTCCCTTTCCAGGACGCAGACCACCGGCAACCCCCGGAGAAAATCCTTTAATCCGGTCTTAAATCCGTTGAACGTTCGTCGGCTGAAAGTCAGAATATAGGAGAGTCAAAAACATTGAAGTAAAAAAAATAATAAAAAAAACTGGTCCAGATGCTGTGCCAGAGGTTTATCTCATAATGTCTTTTTTTTTACCTCCTTTATTATCCCTGTTTGTTCCATCGTTGTCTAAGTCCAATCTTGGGTTTAGGAGTGGAACGTCCTGACGACCTGATCTTTCCCGCAAGGACGTCTCGTGACGCAACGGCGTCGGGAGGAGAATAATTGTCAGCGAGGTATACACAAAGAATCCAATGATTATTCGAAGGAATTCACAGGCGCCATAATACTTTGGTGAAGCTTCGATCGATTTCTACGCGTCTCTGTAAGGGCGAAATTGAGGATTGGTGAAAAGCACCCCGAAGGGATACACGCACCCAATTTTAAGGGATGCTATCATCAGATTATCGTTAACGACGAGACGCATAAATTATGTCGGAGAGTGATCTACGGGAGCGGCAGACTCTGTACCAATATTTTCTCTCCCTCGTCCTTTCTTCTTTCTCTCTCGAAAGAGAGAATGGGAAAGTGGGCGTTGAGAAAAAAAATATTTTTTACATATAACACACCAGACTCGCGTGGATCCCACTACAGGCCCCTAGGCGGAAGTTGAAAGTCGAGAGTGGATGGTGAAGTAGCAATGATACAGAGTGTGTGTGAGAGAGAGAGAGAGATCCTTAAGGTGGATACTTGAAAAAGGATCCTTGTTCACGTAGAAAGGTCGGCTCTGATTCTCTCCTCTTTCCTGCTTCCCACAAATCTCTGAACACTTCGCGAAGCAGATGAACAAAATGACGCACGACATCACTGGAAGCCGGAAGCAATTAGGCATCCCGACCAGATCTTTTCTCACTCCCTACACGGCTTGATAGAGCGTCCATGATACAGTTACGTAATTAATAAATACCTCCAGTTTCACAATCCTTCTCCAGTTGCAGAGTCAGATGTTCCAGGATCAGCCACCAAAACGGACCCATTCTCTTTGCTTCCCACTCTCAGATAAAACGGCAGATAGCCTAAATGCTACTAAATTACAGTCAGTGCAGAAAGCCTGTACGCCGTAGGAGCGGAGCCAAGTGGTAACAATTTTTCTTATTGCGCTTACGATGGCAACAGTTATTGCAACCTAACAGCCGTTACCGTAAAGCTTTGAGGTTGTATGTACCCGTAGGTTGGTACGTACTCTAGCATACAAGAGAAAGAGAGACAGAGAATTCTCAACAAGGGATCAGAAGCTGAGACGATGCGTGCTCGCGTAAGCTTCTTTAGGATAATATCTGCCTCCGGTTTCCAGACGGAGTTAGGCTGAAGCTACTATACGCCTGTGCTGTTTAGGAATAATCTGACGGGCGTCTAAGACACGTGAATTCATTGGAACCAAATTCCCATGCTAGACATACGGGGAGCATCGAAGGGCGCACAGGGGAGGGCAGTCGGAATTGAAGACTGGACAAAAGTATGAGAACGCGTTAACGAAAATCGACAACAGCAGGGCCGGTGAGTGTCGTGCCCTCCTTTTGTCTACCTTCATCGGGATAAAGACTAGAAAATCCAAGATAAAAGTGTATGGCCATCCAGTCTAGGTGGAAGTGTCTCCTGCTGGCACTTTGAAAGGTATACGGGCAAACTCGCACAGACTGCTCCATTTATCCCGAACCAATCGCAGAGCCTTAAAATTTCACGTAGCTGCTGTAATCTTCTCTCTTGGCTCTCTCTCTCTCTCTCTTTACCCTTTCTCTTTCTCTTTCTCTAGTCTTCCCCATTTGTTTTACTCTCTCCCTTCCGAAACTCACTCCGCAGCCGCCCTCGAGGCTCGCCCGTTTTACAGTCCGGCAGAGACAGCCTCGATTTTAAACCTCTTAGTTCTCTGTAATCTCTGTCCTTCTTTCTACGATCATTTTTCACTTTTGCCCTACGATACCAAGGAAAATGGCGAACTTCGAATTGACTCCTGAACGAGACAGTGCCGAGTGAATGGTTGAGTGACGAAGTCGCTATCGACGTAAAAATTTCAATCTCCCACGTGAGAGGAGGAGGGTGGCAGGGGGGGAGGGGAGGTAATCGGTGGTAGTTTCTTAACATTCACCCTGTATAACAATACTGCATGAAGCCGCGATACAATCGATACGAAGTCGTTCAATCTTCTTTCTGTTGAAAGAACTTAGCGCCAATGGCTGAGTACAGTGGGGGGGGGGGGGGGGTTGCGGAGGTATAGGGTTACCAGGATGCCAGGGTGTCAGTCAGGGTGTTGCCTCTGTGATAACTTATCTGTAGAATTCTCTAATGCTCGGAGTCATCAGTCGATCCTTCTATGATCCGGTTGATCCAGAAGAACCGAAAATTCCTTTTATTCGTTTGTACTCTTCGCGATTAGATGGGCTCAAGTAGTTTTTACAAATTCTTTTAAACGGACTTCGATCGACTCCGTGTATTTATCTCTATACGGATAGATAACCTTTGACACGAGCGACCCTGGTTCCATTGCTTTTTTGAGACCACTCGGCGAATTCGTTTCACAGTCGATTCGTAAGTTTCGCATTGTTAACGCGACTAATCCTGCCGTAGAAAAACGTAGTAATTTGCAGAACTTGCATTTCGTATTATGAGGTGAGTAGGAATAATAATAATAATTTTTTTAATATTCCATATACAGTTACTTTAATATCGTCTCAAGTGGGTAACAGTAATTTCACGTGTGCGCGTGGTCGCGCGAGGTTAACGAAACCACAGATTAATGAAGCCGTAATTGTAAAAGCGTTGCGATGCTTTTAACCATTTCGCGAGTAAATGAGAATCGTAACAAGTTTACCGAGGAAATCGCAGCTTACGGAATTTTCTTTTAGTGAGTAATATTGTTGTTGTTTCTACCTATTGTTTTTTCTTTCGCTCTCTCTCTCTTTATATATATATATATATATACGGAAACATGATTATTTTCATATATAGGATTATTAACGGTACGTTTATAAAAACTGGCTTTTCCTCTCGTCCTGTAAAATGACTTTTACGAATTTCGCCAATACTTCTTTCAATGGTAAGCAAAAAAAACAGCCAGCCAAACAACAGTCCATCCAGCCAGTCATCTATTACACGAGCCCATAGGATGAATTGGCATCCGTGACGCAAGGACGTTAATAAAGTTGTTGAAACTTTCCCAATGCAGCTTGGAGACCTGAAATAGGTATCTTATAAAACGCACTCGAGAAAGTCCTCCGGCATCTCGATGAGTCTTAATAAGGGTTTAAGGACTTTGTCAGTCGGCAAGAGAGGGCAGTTAGCAGCCGCAGGGCTTTCAGCCGAGGAAGGTCGCTGCTCGCTGGTGGCACGCGTTCGCTTTCCAGGCGACTCTATTGAATAGTCAGCAAAGTCCTCTCGTTAATTTTGCATTGCAAACCTTTTGCCAGTGCCAACTCGATTCGAAAACCATTTAATTATCCAACGTTTGTTCGGGCCTATCGATTTGCCGCGTCGAAATGCCTTTAGCAGTAACGACAGTGGCGCCATTACAGGGACCTGTAATCAGTTTGCCATTTCCTATAGCCTCGTGTAACACGGGTCTGTAATACGCTACGAATGTATTCGTGAGGAGGGGGGGTTTTAATTCTATCAGCTGTACATAATACATACAGACCTTGAAACCGTATTCTCGATATCCCATAGGAGTCACAGCTGCGTGACGCTCACAGTCCGAATGCACTCGGGGAGCGTCCAGTAAAAAAAAAAAAAAAGGGAGTCAGACTGAGCGAAACACTCGTACCGTATAAATACGTTTTCAGGGTTTCTATTTAATCCCTTCGATATTTTTGTGTAAGTCATCTTTCCCATCGGCAAACGATCGACGAGGCACTTGGAGGTTAGGTTGGGTTAGATTACGGAAAGCGGATTACAAGTAGGTTGCGAAAAAGATGCAGGCAGATTTACAAGCGGAGCTTATTTTACACGGTGAACGAGTGCGCACTCGCACGCTTTTATCAACGTGTATATCTTTTCCACCCCCCCCCCCGCCACTCCGCTCGGAGCAAGTGGGAAATAAAGGCAAACATCGTGATATCGAGGGGTGATTGGGCGACGCGTGCTCGCGCATGTTTAAATAGCATTAAAGTCTCTTGGCGAGATTATAAGGAGGGAAGAAAAGTGGAGAAGCCCTTTAGGAATTAAATATTCGTGCCAGCCAGTTGGCAGGGCCGTGCCAAAATTAATTTGGCCCCAAGACGCCAAAATTCAACGATATTTCTTATGTCGCAGGATACAAGGCGTCTTTCCATTATTCCCATGTACATACGCTTATTTGAAAAGCAGCCTTCTCGCACGTTCCCAGGACGACGCTTCTTTCTATGGATACCCCCATAGAGCCAACGAGGACACATGCTCAGTAGGGATTGCCTAATGGTCAAAGAGTCATGGAATTTTACTTGGCTCCTGAACCTCTTTGACCTCTTTGACCTCTTTGTGTCCGGTTCGCGTTGTTTGCCCTTTTACGCCATTTTACTCTATCATCGATTGACCGCTCTGGAAAGCTTCCCATTAGCTACCGACCTACGTGTATCGGCGGGCAAAAGGCTTTTCGAAAAAAAGCCTCTCAACGCAGTAGACCCACCTGTCCACTTTTTTTTATTATTCTTCTTTTTTTTTCGCAATTTTCCTTTTTTCGCCCCATCCTCCACACAGACTTATCGCGCTCGTATACGCCGGGTGTAAAATGACGCAATCCCCCCTACTCGCTTCGAGAGGATATTACAGATTTATACCCATGCTATATATATACCTGCCAAGGACGCTCGAGACTAAGGATTCATTTTTTTCTGAAGGTCAGGGAATTTCGGGATACTCGAAATTTGGTAGACTATTGCAGACTGGCGATGGTTCTTTCGTAAAGAATTATTCTTTTGTCGAATTCGACGAAATTTTTTTCACAGATTCCCCTCCCCTCGCTCCCTCCTCCGCCGTCTATAATATTGTCGCGAATTGCGCATTGTCGAAAATCCAGTAAGAATTATAAGGAGGAAGCCAGTAGACGCCGGATGCAAATGGAAGAAGAAAAAAGTCTGCCGCGACTTTCATTACCGCACGCTTTCATTCGGTTTACCCGAAGCGTCGTTGCCAACGGGAATCCTTTGTGCGTTGGGATATGAATGGCGAACGAAACTCACTGAATCGCATTGAATTGGATAAGGCGCAGTCAGATACTTCAGATTCACGCATCGCTTCTGTCAGATAACCGACTTCTTCGTCTTCTCGATTCTTCGGGCAGCCAGCCTGACAATCCCGTCGACAATAAATAACGAAATTTCTTTTTATCATCGGCACTCGTTATCGCGAATTATTCTCGCGGAAGAGGGACAAGAGGGGCATTAAGGGAGAAATTTAAGAAGAAGCCGAGTTTCCCTGGAGGACGCGACAGCGACTTTAACTAAACGTGTTTTCCGTATTGAGTAAATGAACCTCGTCAATTATACTTAGCGAACTCACCTCGTCTTCTCTCTCTCTCTCTCTCTCTCTCTCTCTCTCTGTCCATCTATCTCGCTCCCTCCCTTCTCTTTGCTCTTGTAATACGAGACCACGTGGAATTAATTAAATAAATGGTGGCGCGCATAATAGAGGAGCGAGACTGTAATTGAGAGGGAGAACGGAATCGCCGGGGATCTGTCGGGTAGTGGTGGGGGGAGAGGGTGGTGAGGTCCCTTGCAGGAGCTGGACCAGAGAGGACTGATAGAATATTTTTTTTTGTAAAACTGGAATGGCCGGGTAATGAGAGCGAAAGAGAGATGGAGAGAAAGAGAACTCAGAGAGGAAAGATGAGTGCGAGAGAAAATGAGAGCCACCCTCCTTCATCCCTTTTCCTCGTGCTTCCCCTCATTATCGTAAACGAGAGTAATTTTTCAAGCCACGTCTCATCGGACGATCGGTGAAAGACCAATCCTTGCGAAGGGGCTATGGACCATTTGGGAAGAGGCTGGAAGCCCCACCTGCAGGGAGTCCTGGCTCGTAGGATTTGGCCTGAAAGATGTAAGAGTGTATAGAGTAAAATTTTACGAGACGAAATCGTCTTCTTCGCGCTTCGGGCTCGATCCGGATATCGAAGGATAACGATCCTGTAGTGGATGCTGGGGACGGAGCAGAACCAGCTCCAGTATTCCGCGACCCTTCGGCAGGTTCGCTACTGGTAATGCATATTTTTGCAAGTATCCATAAAACCGTCGATTGGAGGAGCGCGTCCTTCAGCGTCGCGGCGCTTCCTCGTTAGAAGCGCCGATCTGGTTCCTCCTCAGGGCGCCCATTTCCCGAAGGAAGAGACTCGGGTACAGATGGGAATGAAAGGCGAAAAGAAACGGAGCAAGAAAGTAGAGAGAAAAAAGAGCCAAGGTCTCAGCTTCCCTTTGCCAGCTCCACCCCCCCCCCCGAGTCGCCTAGATTCCTTAGTTACCGACGGGCGCAGTCTCAACAATGAGATTCGCGGAATTCCCTGACAGAGATCCCGAAGGATCCGCTAATGGCCGCCTGGGACTGGCTTTCCAGAGTAAAGTCCTTCGGGATAGCTAAAGCCGAACTCGCCGTTTTAACTGGAAATAATTTAGTTTTAATAGCCGGGTACGATGAAAGTGGCTGCGCGGGATCGACCAGAATTTTTTGTGCCCTTTGATCCCTTGGACCGAATCAAAGAGCAAAGGGGACCCTTGCTGGTCGTCATCGTCAGGACTCTCCACCAACCCCTTCGCCATTTCAAAATTAGGATAATTAGGAGCAATTCTGACTGGAATTAAAGTTGGGATAAGATTACTCCAGCCTTCGTCTCTTGACCTTCTGTATCCCCTCACCCCCCCCCCCCTCACGCACCTCCGTTATACCTCCTCTTATCATCCAACTCCCTACCTCCCTCGACTTTCGCTTCTCTTATAACCATTTTCTCCGAAAATACCCTCTCATGCTTTTTCCCATGAGCCACTCGAACGCGTCGACCTTCCAGCGACGCCAGCGCCATTTTACTTAAAATCTTACTTGAGCTTTCGCTCTTCCCCCACCCCCTTCCCCCGTCCCCCGCCGCCCCTTACCAACGTGTCTCATACAGAAGATTAATCTGCCAGATCTAATGGACGTTATCACTGCGATGTTATCCTCTTATTACGACGCCACCCTGTATGACCGTCCTAAGGCTATTGGCTAAGCCCGTAGACGTCGCGACGCTCGATTCCTTCAACTAAAACACATTCCCGCCTCCCTCCACTGGCTCAGCCGCTAAACCGCTTTGTCCCTTATAATCGGTCCGATAAAACTCGTGAAAAAGCCCCAAAGTGTTCGCCGAGTCTCGTTCGATACGTCGAGGACAGGAGGATCGGATCGCACGTGTGAATTTGCTCTCCTTTAATCTCCAGAAGCCAAGACGAAAGGTCTGAGCTGCATCGCGCTGATTCAGACGACGTCAGGCGTCGACGTCGTTCTGACGGCACGCGTAAATACGTAAATTCTGACATCGCGTTAAACTTACTAACTGGATCAGCGTCTTACGTCTCCTGCGTATTCTACGTTGCTATTCTACACTCGTCGTCCACAAGAGAATGAGAGAGAGAGAAAGAGAGGTACACAGTAATATCTTCTATAGATATAGCCTCATATATACATGGAGAGAGAGAGAGAAAGAGAGAGAGGACACACGAAACTTAAAGTGCTCCGGGTTATCCGATCCCGTAAACTTATTACAGTCAAAATGAAAATACCGCGGATCGAGTATCGCCTTTCCACGAATGTAACATTAATTTCCCAATTTCTTATAATAACTCTTATTATTATTATCATTCCAGACGAACCCGAAAGCTCGCGAGGATGCGGGACCGGCTCTCGTGGTACATGGTCTTCCTGATCCTGCCGACGATTTTACTGGCGAGATCGCTAGACAAAGGTATGCACTTTACGTTACGTAACGCGTCAACCCATATGCAGTATAAATGGCCACGTGAGAGTGACGTCACAGCACATACCTCCCCATATGCAGCGTATTCTCATAGTCGTTAAATGGCGCCTGCAGGACACATGGAAACCGCCGGATAATAGCCGTGACACGGTTACTTTGATTATGTCGCGAACGCAGCGCATCGATCCACGTGAAACTTCCTCATTCGGGATTATCAACTTATAATCCTGTGACAAGACCGGGATTCAAAGTTGGACAGGAGTTGGCTGCCTTTTGCAGAATACTGGGAAACCTGTTATCGGCCCCCTGGAAAAAGCCTTTCACTTTCGTTTCGAATCGACGAGTGGATCATCGATCGACCTGTGTAATTCGAGTTTTATCCTCGTCGGCGAACAATTCGACACCCTGTACAGTATATATACACATGTACAGACACAGGTACAAGTTTGCCTACCGTTCACCAGGAATGCCAATCGTTTTCCACGACGTTCGGCTTGCTGGTGCTTGTGTTCCTGAAACAGAGTGAAACGGGCACGAAATTCAGCACGAACTTCGTACATGTCTATGCTATAGTACGTATGTGTGCACATATGTATGGTACACACATGTCTGGTACCAACCATATGTATGGTTAACATACCATATGTACAGTGCCTGAAAATTTTCTAAGGATGACGCGTCTACCCTCTCTTTAGAAAACAGTGAGCACACGTATCTAATGTCTAGACGCCACGGCCGAGTGGGTTCTTGTAAATACAGACGAAAAGGTTTCACGATTCATTCGAAATATGGAAGACATTTACGGCAGACTCAGAATCCATAAGTTTGGACTCTTTTTTTTCAAATTCAAGCACCAGATACATGTACCGGGTGTCGGAGATGTTCCGGGGTGTTGGCCAATGCTCGTTAGCTCGTCAAAGGGATCGTAAGAAGGCTGAGGGAACTAGCGAAGCATGTAGCTGACAAGTTTATCAGCTCTGCTTATGAGGTTATGATTTTTCCCTGGGTAACGTTTTCTGGAGCGGGAATGAATGTGTGGGAGGGGGAGAGAGAAAGAGAGAGATGCTTCCATTGCAATGATGAAGAGGCTGGGGAGAGAGGGGGTGCAACATATATTGGGCTAGGTTAATAACGTCACAGGAAGGACCGACGACGCTAACGCGAACATCTCTGGGCCACTTAAGATAAGGTCTCTGATAGTCACAGTTATAATCGTAAAGCCTCGAGGAAATGCGCAGAAGATCGGTCGGTAAGGAAGAGATTTTGCTATCGGGATGTAAAGTTATGAATGATTGGTGTTTTGGTATGTTTCGATAGATAATATATACGCTTCAGTGGATTCGTACGATCCATCATTTCCCTGTAGATTTACGGGAAACAATGACGCCTGTTCCGTGTGTAGTGTTTGTTAAGTAGAGTTTCCATGAGCGATAGCTGAAAAAAGAAACGAATTCAGCCGAGTCTCTTTGGTTACTTATTTATTTTTCTTTTCTTCGTGTTGCTACTCGTATCCGGTTGTTCGAGTTACGAGCAAATAGTCTTTCCAGATCGTAGGTCTCTCTCTTTCTCTCTTCTTTTATATATATTCGACATACTCTCTCTCTCTCCTCTGTATACTCCATTTCCTCTAACACTGCAAATTTTAGCAAAAGTTAGTCGGCATGAAGTATTCGCAGCTATGCGACTGCTATAGGATGTCTATGTACATTCCACTCGGTACACTCTGTTGGCTATCAAGTAGAAAGGTACCAATTAATCGAGTGGCAGATTGCGGAAGGAAACATTAATTAGATGAAGATACTTTTTCAAAATATATCTTGCGCTCCTTCCAATACCAATTAAAATACTGGGATAGTACGTTACGTAGGATATTACATAATCAAACATGCTACGAAAATGTCTCGATTGCGACTCCCGTAGACTATTTGTAAAGCAAGCCCTAATTAGCACTGCGAAGTGCAACTCGGAATTGCCCCGTGAATTCCGAGCGCGACTGACGTTCAATGAGTCATAGACGAAAGTCGCCGAATTTTCCGTCAGAGAAAGGACAGGACGGATGTGGCCTGGCGGAGGAGGATGTTCGGAGCGAAGAGAGAAAAAAGTCCAAAAAGAGAGAAATTAAAAAAAAAGAATTACGCGGACGCGTTGAACACGGTAGCTGTAGCAACTGAATCTTTTTTGACCTTGTTTACGGTTTAAGCTCCCTCGCCGGAGCAATTGTATGTAAAGTTCTTTTTTTTCTCTGCCTTGTCAGTACCGATACATAATTTATCGAAATAACCTCGACGGGTGCATGTAAAAACGTAATGAAACGAGGACGTAGGTACCCGAGCTAATTCCCGCGACCCTCCGTAGCTCACGGAACTGAACCGCGAAATTGTTACATCGCGAATCCTTCCCCGCCGACGAGTTTAACGCGTTCCCATGCGAAAACATAGGAAACTCGACTGGGGCTGTGCAGTGGAGGTTGCAGCGGTTTGCTATTCTAATTAAAACGAGCCAAGTTGTTTCTGCCGCAGTCGATGACTCTGCTGGATTCGACTATTTCCGTGGCACTGAGAGACGTGTAAAGTCTGCAGCCAGGCTAGGGTCGTTTCGAGTCCTTTGAGAGATTAAGACTTATAGACATAACGGTTGCGTTCCACTGCGCGCGGTTAGTAAACAATTTCATCACGGCGAGGAATTATTCTTACCGGCGGTTACAGTCCACGTGGACTGGGCTATTCCAGACCATTCCAATTGAGAATAACGTTCCGCGGAGCAATGTGAACTAGACAGAGTAAATCCAGAATATTCCAGAGCACATTAGGAGCAGACGGATCTGAACTGTAGTCCGGCAGTACCCGAGTATGCGCCAAGATTAACAGTGAGCATTGAATTAATGAAATCCTGCTCGCACATACAGCAGCGACTGTTTGATCACTGATAAAGAACGGGGTCACATTTCGATCGTCGATAACCGGATTGTTTAGTCTATTCGAAATAAATTTTAGCCGTCCAGCTAAATATTCACAGCCAACTCGTGAAGTTTTAACTGGTTTCGGGTGGTTGTATCGGGTAAGGCGACCTCGGGACGGCCGTCCTGCCTCGGAGACTGCCGATTGGTGCGCCGGGCACGACTAGTGGCGCTACTGGCTACTGGTAGTGGTTTGGTGAACCACTCGAGGTAGGAGCCAAGAATACAAACGCGCTACGAGTAACCAGAGGTGTAAGTAGCTTCTGTATAAGTTTGCATTGTCTCGAGAAAACAAAAGGCAGGTAGCTTATGTCCCGCATTCAAAAGCTCAAAGTTCAGTCTCGAGTGTCCTACTCTCCTTTCTACGTCCTTTTCCCTTACCCACCTCATTCCCCCCTGACCATCACGCACGTCCTTCCTCCACTCGCACACAGCTCCCTGTACTCTTGGCCCGTCCCCACCTCTCCCCCGCCAACCACATTTTTTCTTCGTCACTTCGACGAAACGTTCGAGGAACTTTCCGAGCTTCTAAGAGGAGACTTCTTTCTTCTTCTTTTCTTTTCTTCCTCTTTATTATTCTCCTTTTTCACTCTTCCCGACGTCGATTCTAGTCGCTGTTCTTGTCCTTCCGGCGAACGACGCCTGGAAGCGTTCGAGTACCGTTAACCGTCGCTTGGCTGAATCACAGGAAGACATAGAGAGAACTTTTCAAGGATATAAAAATGACATAGGGGATATCGCGGAGCGATACGTTCAGCTTAAAACTAAGTTTCGATAATGGTTCGAGCTGTAATGAAACCCTGAAAGACAAAAGGTAGACACGAATACCAGATACTCGGTCTAGACAGTGTATCTGGTTGATCGAAGGTGGAGAAGGTGGAAATTTATCGTGTACGGCTTTAGGCTACAGGGGTAATACCAAATGAGATATTTACGACGGTGTCCTTTAACGAAGAAGAATCCTCGCGGAAGATCGGGACGCACGACGTGGTCGCTTCGCGTTTCGTTAATGGCCGATAAAATTGGAGAATCGTCGTTATACCTTGGAGAAAGGACAGAACCGGACGTTGTCCTTAGTCCCGAGGGTTTCGATGCTCGGCCAAGGAAACTGGGCCTCGTCCAGCCAAGATCCCCTTACAGATACACTCTCAGCCCTTGGCAAAGTGGCTGCGCAATTTATTAGGTCAGACTAAACGACACGATACAAGAAGATTCGACGTGACGGTTGAGTATGCCGTTTTGTTTTCCCATTTTGATCAGCCCCTTTTTCTCAGTAATGAGATTCCTCGAAATGGACCTTACAGGGGTTACTTTTTTTTTCTTTCTTTTTCTTTAGCAGCTTCGATCTACCCGAAGTATGTATAACTATATCGATAAGGCTTTCTTTATGGTAATTCGTAACTGTTATGGGTCCATTGAATATATGCGAGGAGTGTAAGCGAGTAATGCGTGGAGCACGAGGGAGAAAGTGAGAGAGGCGAGAGGGGTGCGTGAAAACTGAAAGAGCCCCGTTGGCTATATCGATTTGGCGGGTAATTCAAAAGGTGGCCAAGTATAACGAACGCAGTTCCGTTAACGTGCTGGAAATTAATTTCCGGCCGAATCAGCCAGCCGGGCGGCGGCTAATAGCCGCTGGGAGAAAAGCTTTGATCGGGAAATCGAAGTGCATTCCATGCACGTTTACATAAATGGAAACGCTCCATGGAAACTGTGGGCTGAACGCGATACTCGGAAAGATGGAACTAAGCTGCTTGGAAATGCTCCTTCTCTCGCTCCTCTGTTTACTCTCTTTGTTCCTCTTTTCCTTGTTTTTCAAGTTTTCGAGACAATTGAGGATGCACGTATCGCACGAATCGCACCATAATGGACGCCTATGGTTTGTCGAATATGAGTATATGGGGGGTTGAACGAGGGGGGGGGGGGGGATAGTGAAAGGGATGGAGAGCCAAAGTAACACTAGCTGCTGGTTTAACGTTCAGGTCTTAAATATCGATTTAACCGGCCCACACGAAGTTTATCTCTATGGAAACTAAGCCTTTAGATCGCTGCGAACAAAGAGAGATATTCGCAGTACTCGCAGTACTCGCAATACTCGCAATACTTCAGGCGACTGTTGCAGATAGGAAATATTCAAGCTCACGATCAGACTCTACGTCGCTCTCTAGAAACGTCCTTTATCCCACTCGGATTCTCTTTCAGTCCTGGGCTAAAGTAATGGCGACTGTCGAGCAGCGACTGTACTCTGAAAATTTTCTATTTTCCCGATGCTTTTCGAACTTCCCGTTATTGCTACTCAGTTCCTCTTCAAATATTCTGCTTCCTTTACGGCTGCACTTTCGTCCTCAGCCCTTCCCCTCTTTCCCAACGCATCGAACTCCCAAGATTTCGTACATTTAAATTCGCAAAACTTGCTGCCAAAAAAGGAACTCGACCGTTCCTTAGCTTCCCCTCCCTTTGTCCCGTCTTCGCGACCCCCCAACCCCACTGGCGCCACTCTCATTGTCAAAAGGAGGGTGGGATCGGGGTACTCGAATCACGGACGCATAGAGTTGCGAGAGGAGCGAAATTCTGACACGAAAAATATAAGCAAATTAAAGCACTGCGCCTCTTTCGAGAAGCGTCACATATTTCACCCGAAAACTTTTTCCATCAGAGTAAATCGTACCGCCGTCGCTCGATAAAGCGAGTCGTAGTTAACATCCTTCGAAAGTTCAGCTTGAGTACAGCACACCCCCCTCGACCCCCGCTAAAATTTACACGCCACGTTTCCATGCATTTCCAGCTTTGACGAAAGACACGTGACCTTTGACATGTAAGCCCCCCGCGACGGCGCAGCTATCACTGCGGTTCGCAGTCCTCTTCGAAATAAACTCCGAGCTAAGTGAGTCGTGTATCATTGAAGTCACGATGAAAATATAATAAAAAAAAAAAAAAAAAAACGAAGATCGTAAATTCCCACGAGGGGTCGTCGTGCGCCGCGAAATGATAGGAAACGTGTGTGGATGAAATGGAAAGGGATGTGGACATCGCGAGGGAAATTAAAGAGAGTACCGGTGAAATTTTTTCAAAATGGGCACCGCGCATTTTTCTTCTCTCTCTGACGTACCTGCATTCTCCCTGTGCTTGTATACCTATATAGACAGCCTCGTATCTATATTGCTAGAATGAAATTTCTCTCTTCCTATTTTTCAGATCGACGCGTTCCTTACAGCATACCCTCAGACTGGAGAGCACTCTGGTACAATAATTTCGATGAGCTGCAACGCGTCAACGAGGCCAACGACAACAACACAGTTTCCAACGTGACGGTGCAGCTTGGCGGGACGGCCTTTTTGCACTGCAAAGTTCGGAATCTTGCCGAGAGGACGGTATCCGACGCCGAGGTAAGTCAGCTTCGTTCGCCGTTCATTCCGAAAGTTGGAGGACGGATCGATTGGCCAGTCTCGCAAATTAAAATGGCCGAGCCAATCGCTTGCGAGCGGTTGGCCATGATTTTTACGAGCATCGAAGACGCAGCGGAATCGGGGAGTCGACGTGGTGACTCGATTGCCCGGGGAGGGTGACTGGTGCGTCTTTAATTTCTGGAACATTCGGGCGTCCGTTTGGGTGGGGGGCACGAGGGGGGCTTGGGGGGGGGGAGAAGGCAGCGTCAAAGACGCACGAGGTCAACGATCTAGGAACAGCAGGAGAAACTTATGGAGCTGCGGAACGCGGAGACAATTCAGACTTCAGACAGGAAAGAGATAAAAAAAATTTGAAACTTTCTCTCCAAGGATATTTCTCTCTGTCTTTCTCCCATCTCCCGGGGCTACTTATGTTTTCCTGCAAGATCCTGTGGACATCCCGCATCTTCCCCGTGTCCGACCCATGCTCTCCCAGCACCATGCTAGTTAGAGCTCTCTGTCAACCTATATCCAATTCCCTACCTCGCTATTACGCTCTTGTTGAATTATTTATTTATTGTCCCCACCAATGCGATTCGCCCGTGTTTACCGGCGAACTCGTTCGCTGCAATTCGCACGAAATTACAGAGAGTGTCCTGCGGGTAGTTACAGCGCCACTTCCCATTGGCGGATGCATTAGGAACTACGTTTAATCGGAAGTCGCGCACTTATCCCCCATGACTCCGAGGCGGCCATGTTTCACGATCAGGAAGATAATTCGATCTCGCGTACCGCAGCATCCCTAGCGGTTACGTTTCACTCGGTTAACCGAACTTTCACCACACCCCCTCTCCCCCCCCCCTTTTTTTTGTTACTCCTCCCTAGGATGACTCTCTTTTTCATCCATCCCACCCCTTCCTCTTCCTCCTCTCAGCCTATCGCTTCCCGACCTCCCTCAAGATTTCAAATATACTCGAAATACCAACAAATCGCAACCACGTGATATCGTGATAAATTAACCTCGAACGTCAAATCTGACTTAATTTAAGAATTCTCTGACTTTGAATCGACGTTCGTAAAATTTTCATCTCTTTGACTTTTAGATATCCTGGATACGTCGGCGGGACTGGCACGTCCTTACGAGCTCCATGTTCACCTACACGAACGACGAGAGGTTTCAGGTGCTGCATCCCGAAGGATCGGACGACTGGACGCTGCAGATCAAATATGTCCAGGAAAGGGACAACGGGACCTACGAATGTCAGGTGATAATGTCAGGAAGTGCAATTTGCTTGCGTATGGTGTAGTTTATATACATATATGTGTGGGTGTATATGAATCGATCAATCGATATATCGATGTTGCCCTTTTCATCGTAAATATTAAAAATCCCTCGTTGAGCCCGTACAGGTTGACAGGGGCTAAAATAACCGAGGGAAATAGGAGAAATTTAGCAGGGGCGGGCAGGTGTCGCGCACCGACAGCCAATCGGCTACACTTCCTGGTTTCAATTTCGAGGGAATCACTGCTCTCCAGAGATGTAAAACCGTCGCATCGCACGATAGATCAACGACCAGTTTAAACTTCTGATATACGGCAGTGCGTTTCCAGTGCAACTGTACGTACGGCTGCTATAAATTCTTCCTACCGATCAGTCCTTTTCGCTCGTATTATAATATAACCTTATTCCTATGCTCCTTTCATTTCCAAGATTCTGCACTTTCCAAAGTATTCATGCTCGTGCATTTTCTACGGTGCTCCTCAAATTGGAGCAGTAAAAGGAGACGCGTATAATACTTAGCCGGGCTACGTAGGGGCAAGGTTTTGAGGATACTTGGACTGTAACCGGAGAAGGGTCAAGGGTCGCGATACAGTCGGGAAGAAACAGTGACGAAATACCTTCTCCGGTATACATGCTGACATCCTTTGCCATACGAAGAAATAATGAATGAAAACTTTGGCAACGACTGTACCTTTATTTCTCTCCTGTTCGCCTGCTGCCGACTAACGAGCGAAATTCGTCAAAATCATGAATATCCTGGCAATTTAAACGCTGCTGCTTTCAGAGGGATCTGGGTGCCGCGTTGCATCGCTTCTGCGTGTAAATGAACGGATTGGCCGGATTAACAATTGGTTCGATGTTTCGTTCGACTGTTACCGAAATCCGGGATACTTCCAAGTACTAATCTCGCGATGTAATAAATTATTGGTTGCCATAGCAACGTGCCGGGAATTTTGAGAAATTGTTTTAGCACTCGTGTACAGGCACTGGGTCCGGCTCGGATCCTTCGAGCTCTCGGAATCTTCCGGTAAATATTATACCGGGGAAAATTTGTCGAGAGCATTAAAAGGAGCAAGACGAAGTTTATAAAAATGTGGGAGAGAAAAGCCCTGGGAATACTTTGAGCATTATGGAGGCTGCCCAAAGGCGAACTGTTCCGCGCTGGGAAAGTCATGTCGCGTTGCTTGAGGTCCCACTGGAAGGCCGATATACGTCATAGGAATGACGTGGGGCAATTTCAGAGGAAGTCAAAATTGCCTCGAAAATGGAAGGCGACCTCCTTTCGCGTGTTGCGTGGATTACGTGATACGCGTGCGTATGTAATGATATCGAAAAATTTTTATATTTCGCGAATTGACGGTTTTCGCAAACTTTCGTATTTACGTATCAATCGGAAAGACGCTGGCGAATTAACGGGACGAGTGAGAGAGAGAGAGACGACGGGTGGAAGGGAATGTATCGGCGGAGGGAAGGAAGACGGAGCGAGTGAGCCAAATGAATCTCCAGCTGTGCGAAATTCAACTATCAGGAAGTTTCGCAAGATCCCTACACCTCTGCGTTGTTATGTGCCAAACGTATTATCCGAATAATTAATTCTCCCTGATACTGCCTCACGCCGCAAGTCGCGTCCAACCTTGCGAACTGGCGCACCGGCATTCTAATTAGAATGAGTAATTACTTTTAAGTGCGGCTTAGAAGACTGTGGGACCGAACGGTCCATAGGGAGGGGAGTCCCACTCTGGTAAACAGATGGACATTTCTTTCGCGCTACGAAATTTCCTCTCTTTCGTGCTTGGGATTCTCCGCGTGATATTTCCCGTGGCTGCCGGATCCTCGAATGTTTCCTACCGAAGCTTATGAAATATTATTTGTCATTGGAAAAAGTGGGAAAACTTTTGAAATGAATCTACGCGTACCTGAAACGAATGAACCGGAACGTAATGACTGTGCCGGATATTCGTTTGCCCTTGACGAACTTTTATTCTCCGGCATGTCCCAAAGGGGCAAAAAAGGTACCGCTTAAAATTCCCCACAAATTTGGAGGGAAGGCACTGCTTGTCGAATAAATGAATATCTGTAAATAACAGAATTTATTACTCAGTTTTACATTTTGGACTCGGTTGCTTCTTCGTTTGTCGTGTCAATCGATAGTTGTGTCGCTCCCCTCTGCCACCTTCGCGACAGCTACCGGAAGTTCAAGGGGTGCCTTGTCTGTTTAATGCAAATGTATGTGTGCATGCTGCCTCGGAGAACAATGCGAAAATTCAAAGATTCAAAATGGCGACCACGTGTACTTTATCTATTCTCGGTAAAGATATGCGTGTACGTTATATAAAAATAGGATCACGAAGATGTGTCATTGATTAAAGAATTAAAGAATTTTTAATAATTTTCCTCACCCGATTTCCCAGTGCTTCGTCGAAAAAGCAATTAACTGCTGGAAGATATGAGACCTCCCGGGTAACGCGATTGCATATGCAAACCATAGCGGAGGCCATAGAGAGCAGCATCAAAGATCCAGGAGTAGAAGGAGCAGAAGGTCCGGTATGTGACAACAGCGTCAAACTTGAGAGATCTAATATGGTCAGACGGAGGCTGCGCTTTAGTTCAACGTGAAACTTCAAAGATCCAATATGGCGAAGAACATCCAAGGCTGACGAAGACCAACAAGGACGTAAGACTGGTAGCTGCTTCCACCTAGCGGGGAAAAAAGAAAACTTCCGAGAAAATAGAAGCTTCGAGAATTTGTACAAGAGGAGACATTGAAAGAAACGAAGATTGCTCCCTGGTGACGATTTTCTGATACCTTTCTTTTTCTTTCTCCTTAGCGCAGCCAGTGACGTCATCTTCTTCCCGTACGACGCCCGTGATATCCCAAGTCGGCGTCCCGACGCACTCGACGAAATCTTCTCTTCGGCTATACATACTCCGAGTATGGTACATGGCGCTGTACATAAGTATGGCGGAACTACGTGGTACATGGGTAAAAGAAGAGGAAGGACAAAGAGAAGATGATAAGACAAGAGAGAAAGAGACAAAGAAAGAAAGAGAGAAAGAGAAAGAAGGCTCTTATAAGTTCCCAGTCGCTTCTGTTTTTCTGTGAAAGCGGTCGGATGTCTCCCCGGGCTGTGATAGAATCGATGTCCCAGAAGCATACGCGATCCTGCATCTACATTCCAGAACGTATTCCTCAAATAGGACAATATCGAAGGTCCCTTCCTTATTTTCTTGAGAATTCTGAAAGTGCGCGTCGATCGTCGAGTTAGAAGTTTTAAATAAAAAAAAAGCACCCATTCCTTCCTTTTGTGTTCGGGAACGCGTAATTCACGACTCCCGTCTGTTGGACGGGATCGATTCTCATGGGTAAAGGAAAGGGCTGCCTCGAGAACCATAAGAAAAATAAAAAGAATCACGGCCAATATGCGGAAAGTGAGTCAAGAGACTGTTTGAAGTTGAACTTTTCACGGGACATTTCTCAAGTATTTCGAAGGATCGAATGCTAATAGTTTCTGGTGAGATGTGACTTTTTCACATGTAACAGATATATAACCAACTGGGGTTCAAGGTAGTCCTGTAGGACTACCGATCCTTCGGGATGTAAATGGGAATATTCAGAGTCTAGTAAAACGTAAAAGTTGTAGACATCCAGCTAGCAGGGGAGCGACTGATAACTTTTTACTAGCGTCTCATGAATTTTGACAAAAGTCTCACTGGGACCCCCCCCTGAACCGGTCCGACTTGAGCAGCTTCGGCCACGGAAAAAGGGCCCCCAAAAATTTAGCCCGCAGGGTAATAAGGGCGCGAGATCCCGACTACAGGACGCTCTCATTAATATAGATACACTTTGATGAGCTTGCTCGTACATTAGCCACGACTCCTCGAACCTCGTATCATCTTCGACCTAGCCGTTCGTCTTGGAGTCGATGTTGCCTCGTGGTTCCCCTGGTAGGGAAATGCCAAGGAGGGTTCCGGCTACGTCATTTACCCGTGAACGATCGTTAAATTGGAAACCGTCAACTTCATTAGCCCTTCAGCGAGCAGATAGTAATTCAAAAGACACTGAAATTTTGAGCTTGCTAAATAGAAGCAGAGAATAATGGAGATACCGGTGACTCCCTTGATATTCAGTACGAAGAAGAATACATAGTATCATTGACGATCCTGAGAGGATGCTGGGACGGTGATAAGGAGGAAGGCGGGGACAGGGGGGGGGGATACCTAAATTTGCTCAAGGAATCCAGGGCTATCAACGGAGGCGATGTAGAGGGAGGCAACGGCACACGATGCGCGTCCATCTTACAACGTTAAGGTCGGTGCTGGGCGAGGTCGGCGTGAGGCTTTTGCAAGCGTTCAAATGGATGACGGAGGCAAGGTCGGCTGATGAGATGGTCTCTCCTGGTTTTGGGCTTGTTTTACTGGCTCAAATGTAAATAGATAGTCGCTATTACGGCCACTGCACCGTGTGCCATTGCGCGGTACGTTTCCCTTTGTTGAAGGTCTTGCACTATATATATATGTATAGATATATAAAGACTGGTATATACGTATGGTGTACATGTTTGTATTACTAGAAGGTAACTATACTAACGAGTAGCTAGAAAGGGAGCCACCCCAGTGAAGTACCTTAGTGGTAATTTCGTTGGCTGATGTAGCGGTAGCATGTTGTGTGGGGTGGGAGGGGGGGTTGATGTTATAGTAGAATTTAAGGTAGTATTAGAAGATAAGGCGTAGAAATTAGAAGGGTAAAATCTACCCTGTTACCCCCCCCAGCAGTTAAGGACAAGGGAAGGGGGTAGGCCAAGACGAACTGCAAAGTCAAATGTAAAAGGTGAGGTCTGCGTTAAGGGATGCTGGGAGGTCTCGAGAGTAAGGGATAACTGCGCAGTAAGCGTTGTGGATCCTTTCACATTTGCCGAGTTTCTTCCCGAGTTCCCAGGGGCTGCCGAGCCTAGAGGATCTCTTCTTTACCTTTGGGGTCTCGAAACCAGGGGTTCCTAATGCTATCGCGACGAAGGATACCTCATTACCAGAAGGCAGTGGGGCTACAAAAGGCACAAAGCCTTTCTCTCTCTCTCTCTCTCTCTCTCTCATTGTACCTCGAATTCGTCAACTTGACTCCTGGAATCGAGGTCTTTTCGGGGTAGCTACCTGTTTTCCTATAAAGCGTCCTTTCTCATCCGGAGCAATCAGACGGTTGAAATTGGAGATGTTGCCAGGAGAGGAGGTTCCTGTACCGTCCTGGGGATGAATATCAGATGTGTTAAGGGCAAACGTCCGGGTGAGGAAGTTATTATCAGGGAGCAAGTAGCACGTAAGGTCGCGGACCGAGCGCTCTAACGGAAGACATAATAAGGGGATAATCCCTTGAAACGGATTATGTTAAACTGTGGCTGCCAAGCTTGTTTGCGCTCGGGCTCGAGGGTGAAAATCGAGGCTTGTGGTACAGATGAAAAATGATATACGTCACGAGGGGGGGAGGAGGTGGGCTGGAGCCACCGTGATATCCTGGTTGACGTCTCTTCCGGAAGGACTCGATCTTCTGCTTTGGAATTTTTTTTCCCTTCCAGATTTCGATGCCCTTTCCTTCCTCCTCGCCACCCTCCGTTCTATTTTATCGCTCTGTATTCCACCGACACCCCAGCAACCTCAGACCAACACGCACCTCTGCGTATTCTTCATCTTCACCATCGGTCTCGTTAACCTTCGGGATACGGATTATGTTAAGAACCCTTGTTTGCACGAGGGTGAGCCTCAGGACGGAATACCGATGTAAAATGATATATCGTCCCGGGAACGATTTCCTGCCGATCGGCGCAGACTCCCGGAGGGAGAAAAAATGTGAGAACGTAAGGACCAGGGGAAGATGTATAAGAAGTGAGCTCGATCATCCCGAGGAGCGCTTGAATTTCCAAGGATCTCCTCCTACTAAACTTCAAGTGGACCAGCGAAGGTGTATTCACGGTCGATCAAGAAAATTCATCGGCAGTTCGCACTGGATTTTCGAGATCCTCATCGGCTATTCATCTCCGGCAGATCTTAAAAATGATGGAGCCTGTAAACAGAAGCGCAATCCTCCGAATCTCACACTTTCATATCCAACCACCTTTCGCCTAGGTGCGAACGCTCTTTGCATCTCTGACTCCTTGCCACTCTTCTACTTCGACTGGTCCATCCACGTCCCTTTGTTTACGGCATCTCGAATCCCTACGTAAAGTTGAACTAGACGCAGCATCCCTCTCTCCCGGCTGTAGCACCTCCTTCTCCTTTCCTTCGACGTCATTGTCACACGACCATTCGTTCCGCTTATTTATTCATCAGTGCGCGGAAGCTGCCTTATAAATTAACTTTCAACCTTTTAACTCCTACCTCGAGCAGACTTTAACCAAGAAACCACCACCCTCTAGGAGCGGAGCTGAGGAAGAAAAAAGTACCGTAAAAAAGTATGCACCTTGCAGGCAGCGGTAATTTATTTTGTTTCAGGGAGGCTGCGCGAGAGAGAGAGAGAGAGAGAGAGAGAGAGAGAGAGAAGCACAATAGACCTGCACTTAATGTCCCAGAATGAGAAACCGCGTAAATCCTCCGGAGTTTGATGCTTTCGGAAAAGCCGCATTGCGGCTGTCGTATTAATGAATATTATGCACTTCTGTATGCGGCGGGAAATTCAAACGACAAAGTATTATCAATACGAATTTCGTCTGTTTCAGGTCTCAAGAAGTACAGGAATTCTCTCGCACTTCGTCAATCTAAATATAGTGATACCGGAGGCATTTATATTAGGAAGTGGGGAGCATCACGTCGACGTAGGATCTATCATAAATCTCGTCTGCATTATAGACAACGTAAGTAACGTCACGCTAATTGCGAACGCGTCTTAGTTAATGATACGGATATTACTCTGTGTCAGACAGTCGACGCTCGATTAATTCCGAGCGGCACGTTCCGTGTCCTTTGTGCGTAATTCCTTGGCCCTAATGTTGCTTACGTCGGCCACGTTTCCCGTTTTCCGGTCAGCCGATCCAGCAGGACTTCATAGGTGAACTCGAGTTTCCTCCGTTTCGTTAATTTCAACCACAGCCACTGATTATAACTTAGCGAGAAGTTCAGACTTTCCTGCCGAAGGGATCGTTGCTTTAGCGCTGACCCAAAGCTAAAACCGGCTACCGGTTCGACCGCCGGAAGCCGTGGAACCGGAAGCAAACGGCCTCCGTCCCCTCTTACTCGTCAATCAATGAAACGTCAAGCACTCTCTGAACTCTGCGCCTCTAAAAATTAGATAAAACTTGAAAGCTTTCGGGTGGTTCGTCAATTTGACAAAGTAACAACATTTTTTTTCTTCCAAGTAGAGATACCTTCTAAGTATAAATTCCAATTTTGCAATGGATTCCTGATCCTCTGACGCAGTCGAGAGGGGAATCCCCGTTCTCCTAATGACATCAGTCGATCTCGAGAACGAGTGACTTCTCGATATTCTTTCGACTGACTTGGAAAAAGTCGACCGTATCGATTGTCGTGGATATTTGCTGAATTTAGAATTTTTTTAAAATTCGTTTAAAATAATAGCTTCCGCGTAAAGAAAAATGCTGCGCGCAGCATCGTCAAGAGGATCACTAACGAGCGGGAGCTCCTACGAACACTCAAGATTCATCTCACACGTGCGATATCACGTGCATGGCACATACGTACGTGGACACTGGTAGAAAAGTCCTCATCAGTCTCGCCAACCAGACGACTCGTGGCAGGTAATAAGAAATACGAGCTGACCCGTCCGGCAAGGTTAACAGGGAGAAAATGATCTTCTGGTTGTTATCATAGATGAAATTTAGATGTTAAGCATTGGCATCGATGCGAAAGAAAGAAAGAAAAGAAAAAAGAGAAGCAACTACAATGGATCAAAGAATCTCTAGGAGTCGTCCCCCTGTCCCAATCCCCATAGTCGTCTCTTCGGAAAGCAATGACGCTTGGAAATAGCAATTTGCGAGTTCGCGAAGTAATCTTTGCTGGAGCGCAAATGGAGGCTGTGTCTTATACTGAGATCCGAGTATAGCAGTGAGCACACCAGCACATCCACACGAGTACCGCGACCCAAGTAGAGAGATACAGGAAGAGTCTGCGTATGTGGTTGGATTCGTGGTGTACGTATTCCTCTGGGACGTGTAGGTGAGTGAATAAGGAGGAGGAGGCGGGGGGGAGGAGGAAGGGAGGGAAAGGGAGAAGAGAAAATGGTCGATACCAGCCCGTGATATGTTTAGCTCACAAAATCTAGTCCAGGATTTGTACAGGTTCCGATAGGTTTCGGGAAAACAATAACGCGTTTCCAAGGATATATTATGAGTCTGTAAATGGCCGTCGCGGCGCACCGCGTCGCCACTTACACCTCGATAAATTTTCCACTGGCTCGAATCAAATTGACCTGGGAGAAATATTAAAGCTTTACTAACCCATTCGCGCTTTCGAATGTTCTGACTGCATGAAAAGGTCCAACGTGAAGTAAGCTAAAAGCAAAGTACCCGAATGAAGGTAAAACGAAGGAATGGAAATTAAAGAGGCTGACGAGGGATCGATCTACGGTTGCAAAGTGTATCTGCAGGAAAAATGAACGGCTGGAGCTCTCGAGTGTGTTTATCCAAGCGAATCGCAAAGTCGAGCCCAGTGGAATCCTGAACTTATTCGATTACAAGTCAGAGGGAGAAGTTGGGTCGCAAGGAGGTTATAACCGTATACACAGTGGATCTGCACGTAGAGACGTGCATGGGCGTATTTATGAAATTGCAGAAAACGAGAATTGAATAGGAAATATTAATTAATTTATCACGATTACAAAATTCTATGTACGGCATCGTGCAGCCACATTCACTCGGATACATTCAAGCCGGCAACTGTCGACTGTCTGAACACGTGAAAGCAACGCAGAGACCTTCTGCCGAGTTCCCAGAACAGTCCTCGAAGTTGGTACGGGACCTTTAAACTTTGAAAGGACTTAACGAAGAGTACAGTATCGCCAGCAGACTCAGTCCACTTTGGAAACACGTGGGCCGTTGACTTTCGGGCTTCGCATCGAATTTCTAAGCTTCGATAGTCGCTACGCAGAAATCCAGTTAAGCGAAGGAGAAGGCCTAAGAATAAAAGTGGAGAGGGGTAGAGAGGGAGAACAAGATCAAGTCCTTGGCTCGGATTTCCTTTTGGACGTCCGAAACTTCGGGATAGCTTGACATTTGATAACGCGATAGCCGGTTCAGTCGAAGCCACGTCTACGGGCAGCGTCCTTATCCTCGACATTGTCCTGGTCATCCAGAAGCACAGGACTCATCTTCGCCTGGGAAGATCATTGGGAAATTAAGCCAGTCACGTCCAGAGTCGAAATAGAAAAGCTACTCCAGACCTAATCTAATTGGCCTAAGTGAAGAAAAGCGACGGTAGCGGTAGGCTTCTCATTTAGAGTCCAGTTCTTCGTTATTGATTATGGCTAAGTCAAAGTTCTTGGAAGCTCATGAAGATACCTTATTTGATTATCATTCTGATTCGGCAAGTAAGGGGATCAAAAAGAGTCTAGAGGGAACAATATACGTGGCTCTTCGTGACAGCGGAAACAGCTTGAACTGGGAAATAAATGTCGGATCGTGACGGGAAGCGGGAATCTTACGGTTAACGGGTTAATAATCGGAAACGATGAAGTTACCGGGATGTAAGACAAATTACGACATTATGGAATCGAAGCGACGTGAAGTCGATCGAGTCGAGTCGATATCGTGCCGAGTGTTATATTCCGTTCTGTTCTGTTTTACTTGGTAGGACGATTACGTGTGCGCTGCCGGTGCTTCCTCTCAAAATTTCTCTCGCTTCCCTTTCCGGCAAAGGGAATGGAAACGGAGAGAAAGAGACGGAGGTAGAGTGAGGGGGGAGGGGAGAGAGAGAGAACATTGAACTAAGCCCCTCGGCAACCGCAACTTGCTGAGTTTGAACATTTGAGCGAATTCACCTTTGCCACTTCCGGCGTATAGAACCTCTCGTGTCGAGAAGTTAAAAAGCCAGGGAGAAAAAACTTGGAGAATCTAGGAAACAGCAGGAAGGGAGCACCTGCTACTTAACGTCTCCCTACGCATTTAGAGCAATGCAATCCTCCTTCCGCGTATATTTCTCTTTGAAATCGTCGCGTTTGCGGATTTCCTTTAGTGCTATCGCGACGCTTCGTTTTGAAACTTTGAATTCGCTGCGTGCATTTCGGACCAGAGGCGGGAGGAGCTCAAAACTCTCAGGCCTGTCACGTCGTCTCTCTCTTTCTCTCTCTCTCTCTCCCTCAACGAAACGGCGAACCTTACGAGTCGATAAATGTCATCAATAGTAGCCATAAGGATCGATGCCCTGCGGGGAGGCTGGAGGAGGAAGCGTAGGAGATGAGTGAGACAGGAACCGGAAACGAGTCTGAGATTTACTTTCTCAAGAAAAAAACAACTTCCCATTTTGTCGGTATACTCAGAAAACAAGAGTAACCCTGCTTTCTGTCCACTCGAAGAAAACTCTTTAGAGTCTGACGTAAGAAATATAAACGAAAATCCGAAGGAATTAACGTGCCTTATATTATATATTCTGTAACTTAATTCCTTCTTTTCCTTAACTCGGACGGTAGCTTAACGGATCCTGTAGATTTTTGGGGACGCGTAAAATCGAGAAACGCAATTGTAGGTGCTGATCTTTGGAGTCGCGTAAGATCAGCAAACGCAACTGGATGCACGAACGGGAGCGGACGGTTACGGAAATGCGCGACCGCTCAGGCTGCTGGGTTGAGGTAGAGAGGGTCGGAGTAAGAGGCAGGAAAATAGTGCGAGAGAGACAGAGAGCAACGGATCGAGAACGTACCAGAACGAATCTTAACTATCAATCGAGATCCCTTTGCCAATTAATAAATTGGGAGAACTCACCGGAGCTGGTACAGCTAATCCGGGGTGGCCGAGAACTGTATCCAAGGGACACTGTGGTAGGCACTGCACTAAAGCACTGCACGACAACTCCGGAACACTCACAGGAATTCATAGGAATCCTGGATATCGCGAGAACAACGCGAGAACTATACGGATCAAGAACTTGCTTGGCCGTACACGAAACAAGGATAGATGAACAGATCAACAGATAGCACGGGAGCGCGAGCCAGCTCGTGACACCTCGGTCGGTGCGCCGAGACAGACTGCTTTGACAAAATAGCCAAATTCGAGAACTAATCGTTCCGATTGGTCGAGACCCTTATAGCCGATACCTCTTCCATCTCCCTCGAGTCGTCCCTTTAAACCAACTCGAGAGCGTTCCTTAGCGAATCGGTACGTAATATTTGGAGATCCTCCACAGCCGCTTCCCCAGGTCATCGGGCGACAGCTGGGCGCCGCATCCTTAACTCGGGCAGGATGTTCCTCTCCTGTCCTTGACCGTATCAAAACCATCTCCGCCCGCTCCACAGCCCTTTGCCCATCTCAGCGGGGCGCCAGTGACTCACCCGGGCTTCTGCCGGTCCGTGGAGACGTCTCCGTCGGGTCGTCTCCTCTGCCGGGCAACTCCGTACGTCGAGACTATCTCCCCACGGCAGATTCGAGCACCGCGACCTCAACTAAACCATAACGAAATCTTCCGAGAGCATTGGCGTAACTGTACGAATCAACCCGAGAGCGCAGCTTCTGAGCAGGGGTTGGTGACCCGAAGGGAACCAGAAATCGAGAACGTATCGGTAACCGGAACCGCGTCGGGACCGTGATTCGAAAAATGACGTCACAATTCGTATACGTGTTATTAATTCCTTCCTCTGTTCTGCTCGCATTTCAGAGTCCAACACCGCCGCAATACGTTTTCTGGTATCACAATAACCGGATGATAAACTACGACGCTGCGCGCGGCAGCGTCACTGTACAAACGAAACCAGGACCAACCCAGAGTCAGCTGACTATTCGACAAGCCGTCGAATCGGACACGGGCAATTACACGTGCACCGCATCGAACACCAAGCCTGCCTCCATCTTTGTCTTCGTAACGGAAGGCAAGTATGATTTCAGGATGCGCAGCGTGACTCGCTTGTGCCACTCCCTTTAAGGTGTCACTCTCTTCAGCCCCTTTAGCCCTCTGTCGGCGTAAGGCCGACAACTTTCGGTATCGAATCTAGGAGCTAGTTGAGTCGCAAGTCCAACCTTGAGAAACGTCAGCACGGACGTAAAGGAAGTACTCAAGGAAGTCGCTTCCACTCGACGATACATCCACAGGACGTTGTGGATGCTCCTTGAGGATTCTGAGTAGTCCCGTCCTGGTTCAGACCCTGGAGCAAGAACGACGGGCAATGTTTGTATTCTGTGACTGGCAGTGGACACTGGATGGCTCTCTGATAAAAAGTTTTGCGGCGGTTAAAACGTAATGAATATGAAGAGCGGCGAGGAAGGGTTGACGTGGGGAGGGGAAAAGTTAGTTGTAGGGTTAATGCGATCCGGGCGGTACGGTTTAGGCGAGAACGGGGATAACGATAGTAATGGCATTAAAGATACTCGTACTGCTACTTAATGCTACGATTAGGAGTTGGAAGCCCCTTAGGCGACGATGGCTCTGCAGCTTTTATCCCTGAGTAAACTATACACTTATATACACGGGTAGCCACCCCTTCTCCACTTTGATTCTCAACCGTTGCCTCCAATTCTATTTTCTATATCCTTCAACGTGCTCAATCCCGCTTTACCTCCAGTCTACGATGGGGTCATTGGCCAACCAATTAAATTCTCAATCCCGGTACAGCTCGGATAGCTCGATACGTATACCGGATATTCTCTTAAGAAAATTTCAAAAATTTGCTTCTTCCTTATGCATTGCCGTTCCACCGAAATACACCATTAATGTTTAACGGCCTCGTATCGACCCTCGTACGTTCCGAATGTTACGATGGAAGAAAGACAAGCGGCCTAACAAAAGAATAAAGCTAAATTTCCACCCGGATTTTGTATTCCACGGGTTTGAAATTTCGAAATGTAATACTCGCGTGTAATAGCCACGGTTATATTGCACAGATCGTACCGACTCTACGATATGGGATATATACGCTATCGTTAAAGTATAGTCGCAGTTTCTCAGACCGAAACGTAAGTGGAACGTAATCGATGCTGCGGGGCGTCTGAGAGTGGATGGGGCTGCCGGTGGAGGGGCGGGGGGGGGGAGGAGAAGAAAGGAGATTGCAGGATGGAATCGCAGAAGGCGATGTAACCGCCAACGAATATCATTACTCGAGAAACGAGAGCTTAATCGGATTTGCCAGCTTATCGTGCCGACTAAACCAATTCAACGCACGAGAATTCCTCGCGCAGTGCCGCCTCGCCCGAGGATCCAGGATCATTCGGATTCTCGAAGAATCTTCGCTGGATCTACAGCAGTTCACGTGGCGCACGGGAGCTTTGCAAACATTTCTGAGCTTGCTACACGTGCGTGTTCGGGATTCCGGTTAGGCGTGGCGCTGACTTTTATTTTAATTACAGGAGCAGAGAGCGAAACGGGTCCTGCTGCGCGTGTCGTTCGGAGGCTGCGAATGAGGGATGAAAACTGCTTTCACATTTATTATATATATATTTTAGTATCCTCTCCCCTTTACGTGGAATAAGACCAACGTGAGGAGGATCGCGCGCAGTGCAGTCTGGGTATGGAGAAGCGAGAGTCTTGAGGATGTTACGTAAATAAGGAATGTACCCGGCGGTATAAGATATTTAAGCGTGGGTCGGTGGGCTTCTGGAAAATGGCGGTTCTGTGCCAGGGGAAGAAAAAGTCGTAAAAAAATGGAAGCTGGGCTAAGGCGCAAAGCCGACGGCGATCTCGGTGCCCGAGTTGATCCTCTGGGCACCTCTGGGCATTTATGACTCGGTATATTCCCTCCCGTGGAAAAGTTGCAATAATTCCATTATTTCCTCGTAGACCAAGTCGACTTATCGTCTCTTCGATATGTTCCAGGTGACAAGATGGCAGCTATATTGCGACGCAAGACGTCGGACGCGGCGAGTATCGTCGTCGCTGCGACGCTGACCCTGATGATGAGCAGCAGCGCCCTCTTAGTACGATAAATCTTTAAAACTCGAAATGTCCATAACTACCATTATTTACGTTGTGATAGGTAGGTACTTCGCGAGACTGCGATCTTTTTTCACGTCGAGGTTAGTACCAGTTGGTCTACTTGGTATGCAAGATTTTCATGGAAGATTATCATGTGATTGCCTGCTCCGAGTCATTACGAGCAACGCGCGTGCGACCCAAATTATGTAAATACTCGCAATTGTAATTACTTCGTTTTCATTTAACCGCCACAATCCAGTCGGTTGACATTGTTATTCGCGGTTACAACTTTTTACTTTCATTTATTTTACCTGTTCTCACATTCCAAGTCCTACATTCCTACCTCATTCCTAACACTTGATATCTACTTTTCTCTCTCTCTCTCTCTCTCTCTCTCTCTCTCTCTCTCTCTCTCTCTTTACCACCCTTCAACCTCCCATCGCTTAGCCCGTTATCCTTCTGCTCCGCGTACCGTCTCGCTCGATGGATTCACGATCACAAATCCAAAAGCGAATGTAGCTGGCGCGCTGTACAGTTAAAGCGACGAGAATTCCGACGGAAAGTCACTCGGTTCCCCGTGGGAATTCGCGATGGAATTCCTAAAGGCGGATTCTTCCTATCGGAAGTTATTCCGCGATTTTACGAGCAGATCGCGCCAGTCTGATCAGTAAACTCACCCGAGAAGGATCGAAGGACGAAACTTTTGCCAAGGACGGATCCCAATGATCGTTGAGGTTATGTCGAAGACAGGCATCGTCCCATGGAAGCTATTTGATTGGAGACCAAATGCATTGCTGTGACAAACAAACTAAATATCAGTTCAATGATCATCTTGGCATTAGACTGAAAAGATACAGCATTTATAAAAACTTATGTAAAAAAAAAAGTTTCTTCGACCTTCGGTTGTAAAAATTTTAAATAAATCCAAAAACGAATTCCTCGTAATCTCTTCGAACGATCCTCATTGACGGCGTTATCTGTTAAAATTAATTTTTCATAATTCCATTACGTAACTTTTCTCCGTTTGCCACAATTCTTCCTCTGTCCAACACACATCGCATACAAACACTCAGATTTGCCCACTTCATTCTAAAGGTACGAATGACTAAATGTCGTCGCACTACGGGAGACGGACGGACGTCCCACGTCAAAGGATTACACGCATTCCTGTGATGTATAACTTACTGCACGAGAGAAATATATAAACGTACAGTTTGTCTGTCTGCTGCTATTAAATTACACGTATACGAGAGCCAAGCGTCAAAAGAAACAATAAAAGAGCATATACTCCTATGTCGGAAACAACGCGAGTGGGTTGAGCGATCGAGGCATGAAAGACTTTTTTTTTTGAATTACACAATCAGCAGCAGACAAAAAAAGAATTACATTAACGATCAAAGTCTGATCGTGAATAAAAAAAATTCTTTAGCTTCCTAAAAATGGAACGTGTCTACCCGATTTTTTCGGGCATACGTCACAGAAATACATTTGCTCGTGAAGTAAGTCGTACAGCGTTGAAAAAAAAATACAAGCAAGCTATGGGATGTTCTGGTTCAGAGAAATAGCACGTTGAAAGTCAGACGTCCGAATACAACGGCGACATTAAATTAAAAATCCGAAGTGGGTGAGGGGGACGATGGAAATAAATGAAGAAGAGTCCTAATGAATAATTTCAAACACACGAACACAATATAGAGTTTAAGTACGACGATGTACCTAGTTCTGTCTCTTGCCAGCAGAATTGTTCAAAGGGTTTATTATTTATGTAATTTGTACACTTATTTATCAGCGAGTATAAGGAAAAAAAAAATAACCCCCCGAGCGAATGCGCATAATCACTCCAAGTAGCAAAGAGACGGTAAACTGTCCTTGACTCTGTATACGGTACTTGTCAAATGGAGTCCAATAAGGCGAGACATGGTATGACGTCATTATAATTAAACAATATGAATTGTATTATCTTTTAGTAAAAAAAAAAGTGGTACGCGAGAGCGGCATGTATAAAATAATTCTTCGAGGGGGCTCAAAGGGTGAATAATTGAAAGGGGAGGGGGGTAACGGTAAAGGTAAAAAAACCGCTGGACCCTCTGCACTTCGAGACCGTCTAGTTTCGACTGGTCATTATCATTGGCATTACTCTTATCGTTATCATTGTATTATTATTGTTATCCTTGTTATAAGTTAGCAGCGAAAAGAAATCACGCTCCTATCGGTTATAGCTCCTTGTAAAGTCTTGCCGGAACCCCTTGCATCTCCCTAAGGCTCACTGCTGGCTTTGTTTACACCGGCCCTGTGTATTTTTCAGAGGTTAAGGATTGCGCAAGGTTTCACTCCTGGACACGTGTGATAAGATAGCTTAATGATTTTGGAAGTGGAATCCTTGAGGCAATTGAAGATGCGATCGAGAAAGGCGATTGGAGGTCCTTGAACAGGGGGATGGCTTTGTCGCGAAAAAGTGTTAAAGGTAATGCGATGGTTAAATCTATTTTCCATTATAAGGGAGGGCCAGGGGTGGAGGGGAGGGGGGGACGCTTAACGACAAGTCATTGGGGTGGGAACTGCGCATCGATGGATTTGAATGATTCTCTGCTATCTCTTGGTCTGTTATCTTTTTTTTCCGATGGGAGACTAAGCACTTGGGAAAGAGGGAGAGAGAGAGAGAGAGAGTGCAAGAATAGGGGAGAATGGAAGATGGACCAAAAGATAACCGGAGGATGGATAAGAAAAAATAATATGAGGTGCAAACAAACGCCGAGTGGCTGTTGGACTATTTTACATTTCATGTATTCGTATGAATATCGCTGGCACAGTTTTAGCAAAATGAGTTTAAAAAAAAATTCGCGCGCGGCATTTTTTGTCTTTTTCCATTTTTCTTTCCCATATACATATGCGTATATCTTTATATATATATATATATATATATATATATGTAATAGCGAAGATACATTCTCATAAGGACTCGTTATGTGACTAAAAGTATTTTATATTACGTAATAAATCAGTCTTTTATTATTGATCACGGATTACCATGTAATTACAAAGATAATTAAGATCAAGCCAGAATAAAAGGAAAAAAAAACCCCGAATCGCTGCTGAACGGCGCGCACGTATTTATTATTTGCCACTTAGGACTCGTGGAATACGTACGCGTAGTTTAGCGTATCGATCGTATCGAGAGAAAATAAAAAAGATATATATATATATAAAATATATGTATAAGCTCTGTTAATAAAAGGCTAAGACGATAAAGTATATATATATGTATATAAATATATACATATATTTAAAGTCATCTAAGTATATATATATATTTATAAATCTAGAAGATTTACAGTGGAATTTCAGAATTAATTCTAAAAGAATTAATGGATAACTTGCAACTTAAAAATTTCTCAGTATATGTCTGCAATCATGTATTATAGGAGGAACCATTCGATTCAATAAAAATGTATGAAATCGTGAACAACCCTTTGTAGCACTTCCTCTTTATTTCCCACGCTCGAAGTGTCGCGACGCCCGGAGACGGATGTTTGCCGCTTGGCCAAGTTCGTGTTGCGTGACTGTCGCTCCTTTTTAAACTTGACGTTTTCTGTGCGTGGTGGCTCGTTACTTCAAGAAAGACGTATTACCGGCAATCGTTCATTTGATACTGACTTAACGAAGGAGACGAATTCCTAGGATCGTAGTCGACTCGAAGGAGCAGGCTTTCTTGGACCTGCGAGAAGAGTTTCTTTTGATGATTGATTCTCTTTGATGATGGTTTGTATATTTTTACATATTTTCGCGCAAAGAAATATTTACGCTTCGGTACCTCTAGAAGTGCTCGTTTCGTTTTTGCAAACGAAGAATAAATGACGTCTATTGAAATATATTAAGTATTGTGTCAATAAATGGAAAAATTATATATGTATTTCATTGAGAATAAATAAGGTTATCGTTATCGTTTGTTCGTTCGTGTATACGTATACTTTTATTTATATAATATAGAAGGACTTACTTTATAAATGTAACGCTTTATAGATTCAAGATTTATCAAGCTGCGAGGGGTCTGAGGGGATCCTAACTAGGCGGATCGCATTGCACGTGAAAGACGTCTGGCTCAGTGTTATGATTTATAATTAAAAATTTAATTACGTATGAATAATAATTGAAAGAGTCGTATAAAGTAGCAGGTGATTTTCATTTATCCTTCATTTCTTTCAGAAGCTCCTTTTTGTCCTTCCGGATTCGTTCCTTTATCATCGCAATGATTTAATCGGCACGAAAAAAATAGTTCATGAATCTTTATCATTGCTACTTACTAATTCTTATCACGAGAAATAACGAGAAACAATTATTTGTATCCAAGTATCTTATAAATGGAACAATTGTATTGATAACGTATCCATGCCCCTTGAGCCTGTCGCTATTAGGATTTGTAACTGGCGAGGTGATAACCTTCAATGGATCATAAACAATTAGATCAATAATGATAATTATTTTGAAAAAATAACAATAGATAATTAATTGATATCTAAGAATAACCAGTATCTATAGTTTAATTATATAGACTGATATGATATAAGAGTATAAAGAATCGCACAATAAAATCGATCAATCATATAAGATAAATGCAAACGCCTAAATGAAAGGCTTTAATGTAAAACTAATAACCGGTGGTAAATAAAAACTGATATAAGTTTTCTTATAGAGAAAAAGAAGATTATAAATTTGTTAGATTGATCGATACAACAAGATCCAAGAAAAAAAAATTGAAAAAGAGACGATGCTGTGGCTTTTTTACGAGGGACAACAAACCACCCCTCGCAGCCCCTAATACAATATCTTTTTATTCGATATCCTGCTAATCTAGCGATAACAAAAAATATAATATTTTACAATATCGTTATATTATCGTTACTCGTTAAATAAATTGTTATTTGCATGTTGAGGATGCATGGTGACAGAGCCATGACTATTGGCAGACTTCGATCACTCTTCTCGAAGGACCGTCAAACACTTTTTGAGCAATTCTGCGTGCGTCTGTAAGTAAATTAAATTACTTTTAATACCTGCTAATCAGTAGAGTGAATCCCTCCCCGACGTCCCGCCGTTCTCACCACCCTTTGTTTTTATTGCCACCCTAAATTCTCTTTTTATTGCATTCGAAGAGAAACGTTGAAGTAATCGAAATCGTACCTTGGCGTGTTTAATCTCCAATTCTGTGAGTTCTATAAGATTTTTCTTAAAAGCAGCAACGCGTCTCGTCTTGAAATCCGTTAGTTCTAAAAGTACAAATGATATTGGCGTAATCGAAAGGATTTAATGGCAAACGATCTGAAGATAGAGTGCGACCCACCTTCTTTGCCCTTGTCGGACATCTGCTCAAACTTTTCGCAAGCTTCGGTCTGCGCCTGTTCGGCCTTTGCGAAAACACGATGCGATCAATTAGAATTAAATAACGAGAAGCACGGGATGGATAAGTTAAAATGCGGCAACGTAATATTCTTTTCTTTTTTTCACAATTTGATAAAACATTGTTTTTGCTCCCCTAGTCATTCCATGAATATCCAACTGCCGAGGCAACACGCATTTAATTCCGATATCAACGGATTCTACGATTTATGCAGCTTAAAATAAAACTTTTTCTTTTTTCTTCGATTCTTTTTTAAATAGGCATGCAAATATATCGTTTATTAAGCTGACAAAAAGACACAATGCATATACGGAAAAAGACACACCTCTGCAACCTCCAGAGCCTTCAGGAGCAAGAAAAATCAAATTTATCCATTAGAATTTGTCGTGTTTGTTTTGCGCACTATAGTGCTACCTACCAGACGATAAAGTCTGCGCTATATAGAATATTTTTATTAAATTATTCGCGTCTAGGGAATACAGATATTGCTCCCGATATTACAGACATTCTTTCGTTATTTCATTTCACGAATTTGCCTCAGCGTACCGTTTGCTCTACCGACATAATAGCGGAGTCTGCGAAAACCGAGAATAATAATGTTTTCATTTTATTGACTTACCGCGTGAACGTCCTTATTTTTCGCACGAGCCTTTTCCAGCGTGCGATTGGCTGTTTCGTAGGCGTGCAACGCCTTTAATCTTCGGAAGAGCAACCTCTTTGCGGCTGCCGTATCTCTCATGTAATAACGAAGTGTATCCGACAATTTGAGATCCTCGTCTGACGCTACGCGTCCTTCCACTTTCTGTAAATGTAATCGAAAGAATTGAGTAAATAAAAAATTGTGCAAAATTAATTGTGTTCCAAATTATTACTCTAAGCGTTGATAAGAAACGATGATTCTTACCCTCAATTTCTCAAAAGTCTCTGCAATTTTAGTGAGAAACCTTTCCAATTTTCCAGTATCTATGATAGCCAATTGAAGTAAATTGGTTGATATTTTTATGTATGAATCTGCAACGTCTTTATGTTTTGCTGTCTGTCGGTCAGCACGACTTGTTGCCTCTTTTAGATTATGATGATATTGCTGTAGAAATGTCATTTCTTGATCGAAAAAATCATTCACGTCCTTCACAGTTGCTGAAAGATAATACTCGTCCGTCGTTTTTGAAAACGACTTCACCAATCCACCAAACATTTCCATTTTATTCTTTCCTAAAAGTAATATCACCCATTGTAAAAATGTCACAGGTTTAGTTTAATCATTCGATATCTACCTCTTACGCAGAGATCTTGATCATATTCTAGGAACACTCTAAGGTTATGATCATTTCGAAACACTGGGTGATGAGCAAGTCTCGTAAGGAACATTTCATGCATGGCTACAGTCTTTTTGAAAGTAGCTAGATATTCTCTGGAAGAAAAGTAAACTTGTAATTTCAAACTTTCAAGTTAAATGAAGTATAAGCACAGCAGACTACATAAATTGGACCTGTAATAAATAAACATAACTCACGCTTCTAACTCTTGTTTCATTTTTGTAAATTCTTCTCGTGTCATTGTTCCTTCGCCTTCACCCAATTTTTGTAATTTTTCTCTTGAAGCATCAAAGTCAGGTCGAGGTGGCACTGGTGGAATCTATAAAAGTACATTAATAATCTGTGGTCACAGCTCAATGCAAAGTAATGATTCCAGCTACATATTATAAAAAAAAAGAATACAATCAAATAAGAATACAGATGATAGATTAATCGAACTTGAGATACGAAGAGGAACAATGTAATAAACATTTAATAAACCATAAACAACGTACAATATAACCAGCATACTCCTCGTTCTCCTCAAATCGATCATGAAGCCAGACAAATTCCTCATGCTGCCTAACCACAAGGAACTCTGGTTTTTGAAATTCAGGCAAAGTAGTCTTGGTATGCACAGTAAATTTAACTTTATCTTTTTCACTGAGCGCATCTGAAATATCCACCTGCAGTGACTTATCAGACAAGTCAACAGTATCAGCGTGAATAGTCTGTGAAAGGTAAGATAAGACCATGAAATCTATAAATTCATTTGAAAGAAGCAGAAGAACGTAGAACGCAATAATCAAGTGTAATAATTGCCGAAAAAAAAACGAACATCGATAGCAAAAGACTTAAACTAACAGAAAGAATCCAATATACATACCTTTTTAGGAGGTGCACTATTTAGTATATCCTCCGTCTCGCATATTCCGTCCTGCAACATGATTTGCCACTAAATATCAACAGTCTTCGGAAGAAATCCTTCAAACTAGAGTATCTCAATTTTAAGGATGAAAAATTGGATATACCGGATGACCGGTTGGCAAACGATAACAGGTTCCACCTACCATCATGGCGTCAAGCAACTTCTTCTTGTCACGAAGCAACTGTCAAAATACACCAAATGAAGTGTCAAAAATATTTCGTCGAATAATAATTCACTACTCGAAACCCGTAAAGACACACTTCGAATAATTCTCTCGGCCGCGGAGAATATGGCTCACGACATTTCATAGAGAGGAAAAACAAAGCTATGCCGACGTATCAGCTGTAGGAAGGAACGTAGGCGTAGCTGAATGTATCGCGTTTATGCTAATCAAGCGTATTCGTATAGCGATAAATAAACACGTATATATTATTTGTATGTACAGTGTGGTTATAGCTTGCTACTGCTTGCTACACACGAAATATATGTCACACACAGGATACATACACACTGCGCCATACGAACTCAAGGCGAACAGATCCACGAGCACTTTGGTGTTTCCAAATGATTCCGAAAGATAGCCTTTAACATGGCCTTTAGCCTCCAATGAATTCCAGTTGAAGAAATCGCGCATGCATTCGGACAGTCTGTGGAAATACGACTCCTCCAATTGGCTGTAACTTACAGAAATTAATAGACAGAATATTATCCTTGGATAAAAATATTTCCTACTTTTGGAGAACGGCTCGCAAGTGGTTAAAGGAAAAGTAAAGAAAGAATATCCTAAAACGAGGATAATGCACGGGTCAATTCATAAAATTGGTATATATTACTCGATAATAAAGATACAAGCATGATTAAAATTTAAAGCACTGATTCGCATATAGGTAAAATAGTTCTTATAGTAGTTGGACTCGAATCATTACTAAGCAAGAAGCGCAGGTTTTTAAGCGTGACTTTTAGAAATTTTGATAAATCGATCACCGTCCACCTAGACATCCTTGATCATTATCTTCTTTCAACGTCCAGTAGAATTAATTCCTCCTTATTATTGACTAGTAATATATGTAATCGTTAATTGTAAAGTGCTACCAATGTGCGCTAATCACTTTTACTAAACAGAACACTATACATCTCGCAACGATATCGCTCGATTAAGATCTAATTTATTTATATTCGCTAAACGCGTTTTTTATTAACGGAACATTTTTAGGGATGATTCACTGTTTCCTAATATCGCATATATTTTATCGCTGCTGGAACCATGCAAATTGTCGCTCAATAAGTAGCACACCTATATGTATATTCTGGTATCGATTGCGAATTTTTTCTTCTTTTTTCACTGCTAAAGTATGAAATTCGCGAATTGCATAATTTGAGATCATTTTGAATTACACGCTTTTTCTTTGTTGGATTATATTGAATGGGTTTCTATTATATTTTGTTTTACGCTCATCACCTATCACAAATAATAATACCGCCTTTACGTAATTTTCTAAAAGTTCCTCTAAGTTCAGTTGAGTGGAACATTGATGTGGTTACATAGGACTCCAATTAGGAGTGATTAAACTTTTTATCTTTTTCATATATTCGTCATTTAGGTACATCAGTAGTACATACATATACATATTGTCGCGCTAGGTAAACGAGTGTAAATCGAAGCGCGATAACTTCGGATCAGAATAATATAAATTCACTTCGCCTCCATAGGATGCCAATAGTTCCAAATGATTCAATAAACGTCGATGAAAAGTATCCGTTACAAATATACAGTAACTAATGATAATTTTTTGATACATTGTTCACCGCATTGACAAGAGGATCTATATACGAACCTAATGTAATAAAATAACGCAGTCGATGCAACGAGAGAATCGAACGAAGAACCGCAGAGTTCCTGGCGACAGGTTTTGTTATCTGAAAAAACTGTGAATCGTTAGCCTTTATTGTATTTTATCCTTGTCTTTTCATTTTCTGTGAGCGATACACAACACGTTTGCCTTAGGATATTTCTACCATTACGTGTCAAGTTCAATTAAATAATAAATACACCAATTATCACTCGTTACCCCGAACCGCGACACACACAAAATTAAATGTACAAAGTAGAAGTAGATGTGGAAGATAGTGTGGAGGAGAGGATACGCGAGGACCATGGGAATAGGGAACAGGATAAAATGAGTAATTAGAATCGGGATCGGGTATGATCTGTTCAGATTGGAGAAGAATGAAGCGGAGGGCAGGAGAGCCCCAGGCCCTAGCAGCACCCGCCGCCTTGCGCACCACCCTGGCCACCATTACCGGCAAGTCCGCCGGGGCTCGTGGGCGAGTGCTGAGGTCCAATCTTGATTCCGTTTGCCTGGAAAAATAATTGCATCGTGACACACTCGCGGAATTGACTGATACGCTTACGGAATCACATAGAGCTTTGATGTTTTAGTAACAAAGTTGAAGATAATAAATATTGCCATGCTAAAGAACATCCTTAGGGTTTTTCTGCTTGCAAAAAATATACTCACCTCGTTGTTGATATCGAACACGCCTTCTTGGATCTTTTCGTAAATTTCTTTGGCCGTGTTGATGAAAGCTTCTTCCACGTTAGCTGCCGTCTTAGCGCTTGTCTCCATGAAGACCAGACCGTGTTCACGTGCGAATGCTTCACCTTCCTCTCTTCTTACCTCCCGTCGCGAATCCAAATCGCTCTTGTTTCCGATTAACATGATCACCATGTTCGAATTCGAGTGTTGCCTCGCATCTTCCAGCCATGTCGTCAGGTGATTGAATGTCTCTCTACGAGTAATGTCGTATACCAGAAGAGCTCCTGCTGCGCCACGATAATATGATCGAGTGATCGAACGGAATGCCTCTTGTCCTGCCTGAATCATCATTTACGAGCATCAGTCTTGTTGTGCTCATTTTTAAAAGAAATATGCAATATCTTAAGACGACTTTAATGCATACAACACATAAAAATTGTTGGACATATAGAGATGAGTCAGAGAAAATCAGATAAAAGGCTACTGCTTTGATATTCTTATGATCAAAGTACATGCACCATATTAAGACTATTTTCTTTTGTCAGTCTCTTGGTTATAAAGTCATTTTAAATGTGTAACAAAGGAATCAAAGATATGCAGGTAATTACAGTATCCCAGATTTGCAGTTTGATCTGCTTGCCATCGATGGTGATCATACGTGCACCGAATTCAACACCAATGGTCAAATCATGAACTGGTTGAAATCGCTTGTCCGTGAATTGCAGAAGAAGGCAGGACTTTCCAACTCCTGTACACGGTTAATGAAATATATTTTTTTATATTAGGATGCTACGAACAGCCATTCTCATTTTCATTAAAACATTGTAAAAGATTAAGGTATACCTGTTCTTAATTAGAGCATGAAATGACATTGCACTAGCAACGGACAAAAAGTTGCTGGGTCATACTTGTAGGATAAAAACAATTACATTGTACGATACAACAATACAATATTATAGCATTATAAATACAAATGGCCCAAAAATGAATCAACTTGTTACAAAAAAACTAATGACAAAAAGGATAAATTAAAATTTGAAAAACATCATTAAAAAATAATGAGCTGAAAATAAAATCATTAAGAATCCAGGTAGATATGCTAATAAATAAAACATCTAACGAAGAAGAAATAAATGCTTCCATAATAGGATTCTGCTGAAACGAATAAAAGTCTTTTATGCATTTTTGAAGAAAAATTGATAAATCTTGAAACATCGAAAAACTCCATGGAGCAAAAGCATCTGCGAATGAAGAAGTGAAAATTGGTAGAATAAAAGAGAAGAAAACAATGGGAGCTGTCACGGAAGACGTAATGCGGAAGATTCGTTTTTTAGAGTTACAGGACAGTGCTCAAAATACTCACCCGTATCTCCAATGATGATGTACTTGAAAAGGTATGCGTAAGACATTTTCGAAATCGTTGAACTCGTTAGAATCAAGAACTTTTTAACACGCGAGAAAACACAGTTTCAGTTTTTTGGCTGTTTTATCTCTTCTGCTTGGTCCTGACGTCATTAAATCACTTCGACTAAACTCGGCCCAACTCGTCTCGCTCGTAGTGTTTCGTAAAGCGACCACTGACAAAAGTGGTGCCACAATCGCTCCGTACTTCCACCGGAAGCAACTGTAGCGGAGCTGTCGTTGCATTGAGAATTTACTTTTATTAAATACTCAGTTCCGAAAGCGGGAAAATAGAATACCGCGCTTCTTAACCGAAATTGGACATGGAACGAGTCATCAAGCAGATTTCGACCCTGAAATTTCACACTTTCACGATCTAGCAGAGCTAATTGAACCATGTATGAGATGCATGCAAAGTCAACGTGACCAAATGACTTAGTACTTCTTGACTTCTGTCCACAATAAGTGAAAGTCAAGATGCAAAGAAACGATACGATTTTATTTCAACGAAACACAACTTACGCTCAAGATCTTAAATGAAATTTTAATAGTATATTCAATTGATTTAAAAATATATATTCTCATTTAATTGATGTCAGTACAAAGTTTCTTGGAGATAGTCGTGGATCAAATATTGGCGTAAGCGTGGGTGCTAAATTCTTTTCGGAAAGAAATAAAAATCTATCGAGTAAAACAACAGTTTCCACTAAGGGTGCCAACATAAATCGTAGAGAACTAAAGGCGACGGCTCTCCACCAAGATTTTAAAAATTCTGTAATGCACGGTTTCTTGAAGTCCGAATCATTCGGTTGATATTCTGGTGGTAAGTTTTCAGTAGCCATCTTGCAATAGCTAAAAATATACATTGCTCTTAAAAAAGTATCACAGCAACCAGAATCTCCAAATAACGATAGTACCAACCATTCAAAAGTAATGCCTCTGGTCACTTTTACACTTTTCAGATGAGCGTGTCGCAATTTCTCGTTCTTCGCAACTAATATACTCTCCAATGCCGCTCTATATGCATGAACCTAAAAGACAAATTACGGTCACTTTTTGTAACACTAAAATTACGCAAAAATAAATGACGTCGACAAAATTGAACGTCTAAGTTTCTCAAAGTAAATGCATTACTATTAAATCCTCGATTTTGCCCGTCTTCAATTTATCGCAGTAACTCTCAATAGCGTGGCAACCCACTTCCAAGGCAGTATACGACAGACTATTATTTTTCAATTTCGAAAGATACCTGCTAAGCGGATATCCTCTTGGTTTTTCTTCGGTTTCCCTAAAACACAAAAATCCTTCAATTATCTGAATCCAATAAGAATCATTATCAGACTATGATTTACTCACTCAAGTGTAAGTTTCATATAACAACAGCCGACAATACAAATAAATTTGATATCCTCCTGCTCCGAATATAATCTTAACAAAGTAGCTGCTAAATCACCGCAAGGGTGGAGACCTATAAAACCAAAACCTTGTCTATCTGCTTTAACACTAAAGCGATTGTTAAATATTTCATTGATACAATCAGGTATCTTCGTTCTCGTCTCCCTCGACGTATTTACTTCGAGTGTAACGTGTTCAGGTTTCTTTCCTTTAAAATTAGGCAACGATTTGCGTACAGTGATAAGAAATTCCCCATCGCATTCTCTAAAACATATTAAGTCTTTTATAATTATGAATTTCACAGAAAAGCATCGGTACAATCTCCCTATTAAAATACCTCGCTCTCCGAGAAAGCGACTCTTGCTGTTCTATGCAAAGGACACACAATCCATATTTGTAGGCCAGAACTCGTGCCAAGTGTCCCATCCCGGCACCCACGTCGACAATACGTTCAGAATCTGCAGCAAATGCGCAATCGGTGGCAATCTAAAAATTAAAATTGTCTTCTATAATTAACAGTGCGAAACAATAGAGGTCTTCCAGGGAAGTATAGACTCTCGTCATCTTGCCAACCTGAGCAATCTTTTCGATCTCGTGACGTTTCTTCATCTTGACGTGCTTCGTAAAATGATTTTGCAATTTTAAAAGCGTCTCACGACTGCTGCAGTTGTTGCTCGATCGAGTATCGCTCTCATTCTTTTCCACGGAAATACGATCAGGATTTACGACCTTGCGCAGGTTCGGTCCATTACGGCACTGAATAATCCTGGGATTGACATGATCTCTGTTAATTCCAAAACTCCATATACATTTCCGTAACGCCAGCAGAGTCAGCGGCCACGAGCGTTTGCTTAAATCACAAGAGAAAGTTATTAAACGACTCTTCAACTCTGTACTTCATATACGTATGGTTACAAGTACCATCTAACCACTATAGATATACATGTGTATGTACACACCTCTGGGATTCTCCCAGTAACCATGATCCCAATTCTTCCGGGGTTACGACTTCCATAACGTGACGCCATTCTATCGGTAGTTTATCCCATAAATTTTCTTGAAAGAAATCCTGAAAAAAAAAGGTCCGAGAGAAATCTGATGAAATGAAGTTATCCAGAGAAAATTCTAGAGCAATTTACACGATCCGGTCGGAGTGTCATCACACTCCTCGGTACTCAGACTCCTTTCCTATTTCGCTCAGAATATACTCAGACGAACTCTGGACATTCTGAACGCTTTGAGCGCTCGTAATTTCCCGCGAGCGCCAAGCCGTCGTGTCGGCGTCCCGAGACTCTCACGCACCAAAAGCGACCTAATAAGCACGGCAATCTACTTAATTGCCTTGTTCATGGCACAGTGCGCCGCTCTGTGTTCACAGACGAAACTTATACGGATAGATGACTACGAGAGAGAATAGGTAGTTTCGTAATTCGTTTAAATTATACAGACCACTACGTAGGAATCCAGCAGCCATCCGTACGCGTCCAGAAGTCGCAAGATTTGTTGCAAAGCCACACGGGATCCCCGACAGACGCCGCAGGCGCACTCGTGAACGTCTGTAGTCGCCATAGTAACTACCGCAGGTTATCTGGAACCGGGAAATATTTGAATAACTTTTCTCCTTTTACTTTCGTCCGTAGTAATTGATAACGTCAATATTTAATATATGTATTTAGAATAGTCAATCACACGTAATATGGTTTAAGCGCTGTAAAATTATAAATGATGATTCTATTTTCGCTATTAGAACGTATGACTTATGAACGCATGAAAGGTTTATTCAGTTTATTTGTTAATTATAAAACCCAGTAGAGTTCCTACGTCCCACTTTGCAAGTACTTTCACTCTTCAACAGTTACGTTATTACTCGGCAGGCCTCCTGCTCTCGAAGCACTACGTAGCCTACATACACAAACTGTCTGTCCGTGTAAAGGGGGAATCGCAGTACTTGACTCTTCGTGAGTTCTTAGACTCAGAATCCGAGCAAAAAATCTAATCTTTACCATCGGCAGCTGTTGTAATTATCACTACAACGATAGTCTGGCACCATAGTAAGAGAGGGAGAGAGAGAGAAGAAAGGAAAAGGGAAGACAGAAAGTATTTGACAATAAGGAACCAGAGTCATTTGTCATTTAGAACCGGTGAGTAAAAGTGCCTATAGCAACGTTATAATTGTTTCAGTCTCATCAATTTGAATCGTTAACACATGAAACTTTCTTAATAAAAGCAGGAATCGTTATGATTTTAATGGCCTAAGCAACCGAGATTACTCCAAAGGAAGGAAGTAGAACGATCAAGTGGATAATATGAATTTCAAAAATTTGCTAATAATTTCTTCTTACAACAATCACATGGACCTCTTACGGCAGCGTAAGTGAAAGTTACCAAGTAGGACGCGGGACTTGGATCTCTCAGGTGATGGTGGACGTTCGCCAAATGCTCCAAGACGAGTCTCTTCTGCCCAAGGAAGATCCAGCGATCGAGCCGCAATACATTCCTTCAAGATTAACTCCGAGGATGTATGAATTCTGTGAACTTTCGAATCGGAGATCATTCCCTGAGGCTGCAGTCCGTGTCACCGTGGACCGAAAGTAAGGAATAAGTTTGCAGTGGAGCTCGGAGTATTTCGCTGGAGAGTTCAAAAGGTCGACAAGACAAGGACAAAAGATCTCTTGAAGAAATATTAATAAAATGGTTACGGCTCAGTGACATAGGATTCTACCCGTCACTCTATTAGATTACTCTACGTCTATCAGTCTATTTGAATTGATCTGCGTTAGATCAGCAGGTTATTATTATTCCACCAGGATCTCTGCCTTTCGTAACCGTCTGCTTAAACAAATTAACGAGAATATAAAGCGTTACGCTCACTCGAGCTTACATATTCCTGCCTATAATTTAGTGCAAATCTTGGAAAAAATATATACACCACTAAGCATAATAACCGTAAAAGCTATAAAAACGTATAAATACGTAGAGTGAAAACTCATCGTTTTATAACGAAACTGTACTTAACGCTTCTCCATCCTAGCAGTTATTAATTCCACTTAAAAGAATTTTTCACCCTAAGAATCGAAGAATGCCTTTCTACACTCTCCTTTTTTTTCACAATTAAAAGAGATCCTCCCACGCACAAAGGAAGCCGAGAATCCGCCGGATCGTTTAAGTGAAACTTTCAAGTGACATCCCGTGTAAAAGTAAATATTCAAATCTTCAGTAAATTCAATTTAATTTTGCATACAATGAAGCGTCTCACGGCTGGCTATGGATATTCCTAGTAGAGAGTGGATTTTTTCGTATGTCCTTTTGCTGACATTCATAGGTCATCCTGGAAAAGCATCAGGACCATGAACGTAACAGGTTTGTCATCCGTTCACTGACATGCTTAAGTTTTGAAATTTATTTTTTTTTTTTTCATACGTTGCAGTCATGCTGGCCGGCAATAAGGTGTCTAACTACCCACCTACCTAACAAGCAGCCTGTCCATCTCTCGGCATACGTATCGCATCGAGGGCCCAGCTAAGCCAGAGAAAGGTGCCCCACCGCACTTGATATTAGAGAGGAGCGAGTTCCGAGCATCTTGGGTCTTCGTAGTGGGAAGAAATAGGGATCCGATATGCTTCGCCACCCAAACCGTCTTCAGTTCTCATCCGAGACTTGATCCGAAAACGAGTAACGTACCTGGAGCATCAATCTTCTTCCTTCCCTCTTTCTCCTTCTTCATTTCCTTTTATTTTCTTTTCCTATTAGACCACCATGTTGCTTGTACCTTCGTGAGTCGAGGGTCTGCTCAAGAATTTCCCAGGAAGTGAAGTTGTGCCTTTTGGGAGACATTACAAAAGTTTCGTGTGAAATAGTAAAGAAAGAAAAAAAGAAGAAAAACCTGAAGAAAGTCGAGAAAGAATGCGACTCTTGAAGATGGTAATTATGGCAGCGATTATAGATTTTTTTTCTTATAATTTCATGCAATTTTCTTAATCCTTGTAGTTTACTCGTTATACTTCTTCGTCAAGAGTGTTATTAATTCACGAGGAATGTTTTCCATAAGGGAGAGCTCCGGGTCAATCATGACTTTTCTTGCACACGAGTCACTTCGTGAAATTCGAAGAGAGAAATCGATGCGCCGTGTATCAGGCATACGAAATGTTTCCTTGCATACATGAGGAACAGACCTTATGTTTCATTTTAATCTACGTCGTTTATTTTAACTTGTTTAAATACCTGAAGAATATTTCGAAGGCTTACGGTATTTGTATGTTAACACATAACCGGTTAACGGATCTCTTTATTTCAAACAGTCAAAGTGTGTCGTCTCAATAAGGATAGATAGTTCGCGTCTATCGTCATTCATCGTAAATTTGCCGGATAACGATCTTTACCTATTTCCATAAAATCAACATATTTCCATAATAGTCAAAAATTCTATAGTACTGTAAAGAAATGCCAATTCACTGGTATCGATAATCCTATAGGTAATATCGAGGGTAACCCGACTTTACCATATCGAGAGCATCGCGGAGTGGGAATCGCTTATCAGGCAGTGGTTAACTGTCCGTTCGGCGCAGCTAGAATACCAATCGATTGGGTTCTTGTCGTGCAGGATGTCTTCTCTCGTTATTAACCGGGTCACTCGGTTACGCGTCTAATGAGCCGTTTACATTACGTTCACGGAAGCCATGGCTGTTATGACCAATCGACAACGAGTTAATCCTGGCTAACCGCGAGCTTTTTTCCTTTTTCAGAGGCACGGCCTGCTGGCCTTGGCCGCGGCCGTGGCCGTTGTCTTAGCTCTTCTGCCTACCTTGGATGCTGCAGCTGCCACTGCCAAGGAGAAGAGCAAGACTCGTGGCAAGAGGCAGCAGATCGCCTTTTATCCTAGAAGGGGGCCAAGACCTCCACCTTATGCCGTGCAGATGGAGCCGATGATTCAGTATTCCCAGAGGGATCCACTTTACGATCCTTTGGCAAGCGCCAAGAACGATGATGGTTACTATGATGAAGCACCCTATAATTACTATCCCACTGAACCGGAACCGATCATCGAGATCATCATCAAGGAGTCGAATGAAAGTTTGCCGACTCCGGTGCCACCTCCACAGCCACCACAGCCCAGACCCACCAAGGAACCTATTCAGGTGTTCTACGTGAAGTATGAGAAGAAGAAGGGCTATGGAGATGAAAAGCCAAGAGTCGTATACGATCGTCCAGTACCTGCCATAACACCTGTTGAGACCCATGAAGAAATTTCACCTGAATCATCCGCGCCATACGAGGAATCTGCTCCTACAGCATCCGCTACGCCATTGCCACCGATTGAACCAACCTCTACGACTACACTGAGGACTGTTATTCGACCGGAGAGCGAGGTTTATCATGCTGGAAGTTCTGGAATAAGAGTAACTTTTGGAACGGAACAATTACCACCGAATAATCACAATAAACGCAGTGATCACGATGCTCCATCATCGCCAAGTTTCTCGGTTCCGGGACCAATATTTTCTGGTTCTACGAAGAGACAGCATGGACCTTATCAATCTCTTCAACCCGTTCCCCAGAGAGTCGCACCTGCTTTCCCTCAGCAGAGAATCGTCAACTCCTTTCCACCTCAGCAACTTCCGCCTCAGCAACAGCAACAGCTGCAACAACAATTGCAACAGCAACGTCTACCAAATTTCCAACAGCAACAGCAATTTCAGACGCCTCCACAAATCAGGAACCCTCAGAGACCTCAGAGACCACCGATAACTATTCAAGGCTTACCTGATGTTCAGCAGAGGGTACCGTTCAATTCCTTTGTGCCTCCACATAGTGTCAACATCAATCATCCTCAACAGCCAGGTTTCCCACCGACCCTTTCTGTTTCCCATCAAAGTGTTCACATACAGAATCAGCCACAGTCTCCCGTCCAGCCTGGAAACTTCAATTCGGAGCAGCACCCACAACCGGCACGACAGTTGCAGAATTACAAACAGCAGGAGCAGGAGAAGCAACGATATCTTGAACAGCGCCGTCACCAGGAACTAATAAAGCAACGCGAACAACAGCGACTGCAAGAACAGCATCGACTACAGGATCAACAAAGGCAGATTGAGCAACAACGAGTTCAAGAGCAACAACGAGTACAGGAACAGCAAAGGATACAAGAACAGCAGCGAGTGCAAGAGCAGCAGAGAATACAAGAGCAACAGAGAATACAAGAGCAACAAAGAATTTTAGAACAGCAAAGACGTCAACAGGAGCAGGAACGTAAACAGTTACAAGAACAGCAGTATCAACAGCAACAATTGAAATTTGGCCAAACAAGTCATTCCATACAACAACAGCAGCAACAACAGCAACAGGTGCAGCCGCAGAAGGCCGGTGGGGAGATTTTGAAGGCTGTACCAAAATTAGAACAGCATTATTCGATAAGAGAAAATCCTCTGCATCCTGGCCCATTCCCGCCGAACCAGCTGTTGGTCCAAGCAACGCAATCACCAGAAATTTCAGGACATCAATTTGGTTCTAGCCAAAGAATAAACACGATTGAGAATCAGCAATTCTCAAGAAATCATCAAAGCCAGTTAATTACTCAGGCTCAACAATTGGAACAGCTTTCTCAACAGCAACAGCAATTAATTGAACAGCAGAAAGAATTAGCTCAACAACAACAGCAATTGAATCAACAGCGACGTCAACAGCAACAATTAAAACAGCAGCAGCAGCAACAACTAAATCAACAGCAGCAATTAAATCAGCAGCAACAGCAACAATTCAGCTTGAACAAACAACATTCTTATCAAAATCCACAACAATTCTTCTCCCAAAATTTACCAACTCCTCAGCAGCAACACGTTGCTTCTTCACCACCAAGATCCACGTGGGGTAGACCTATATTCCAAAGTAGCAACGGGAATCCTACACAAAAAATCTATGCGACTCCTATCAGCAATTCCCCAGATCTTAAAATATCCTCGACTACCGCAAAACCCTTTATCAGCAGTACTACGACCAGCAGCACTACTATAACAAAACCCATCTCAAGAATTCCTGAAGATACAACAACAACAACAACGACAGTGTCACCAAAGAATGAAGCCAAAATACAAGAAAACATTGCTAATCTTCCCGACGAAGTGCCAGAGGACATTCGCCAGCAGTTGCTGAGTAGCGGCATCCTGGGTAACGCCGATATTCAGATTCTGGATTACGACAAAGTCGGCGACATTCCCATCGAGAATCTACCACCGGAAGCCTTGGCGAATTTCTATGGGGCAGGTGGTGCTTCCGCCGCTGCAAGCGAACACGTGACAACAATAGCTAAGAGACCGAAGGTCGCAGAAAAATTGCCGATTGAGAAATCAACCAAGGTGGAACAGGCTACTTTAAAACCAGGAGGAGTAGAAATGAAAGTAGTCCATTTCGATCCTAATACGGCGCAAGGACAGGCGATTGCCGATCGCCACATCAAAGACGACGCCACCCAATTAAAAGCTGTAACGGTCGGAGCGAAAGACGAATCTCAATACAATCGTTATCTTCCTTTAAAAGTCAGCGGCGCATCCTTTCCAATTCCTGACGTTCCTGAGCTGAACGGCCGGAAAATTACTAGCGTGGTTGTCCTTGCACCGGTCGATTACGATTTTCATGACAAGAATTCGGAGCAAACTCGTCAGAGTAAAAAGGTCAATGACGTACAGGCTGTCCACTTCTTGGCTGGCGACACGCTCAAGCAATTGGTCAAAAAACCAAATGCTGAAAATTACAAAAAGTGGCTGGAACAAGAAAGTCGTACGGCACCACAAAGACAATCGGTTGTCCTCTTGGTAACCACGTGAGTGTCACAAATATTCCTTTGTAAAAAAAGCTCCCTTCTTATTTTAATATAATTTTTTTTACAGACCAATGGATGATTCTCATGGAGAGAAAGAAATATATATGTACGACGTAAATTCCCAGGCTGTCAGTAAATTGGCTGGTGATTTATCTTCGGCTTTTGTTGACGCAGCTGAGAGCAATTCCGATGGATCGGAATCGATCGATGATCCCAGTATCGCATATCAAACGTCTAATTAGACCAACTAATGAAAACAATCATGTAGATATGCGGCAAGGATGGTAACGATTCGCGTGCCAAAATTTAACCCAAAACGAAGCCTCGAATAATGTAACATACCGGTTCGACGTTTCCTCACAGGATTACAAATTGGAACCAGAAAATCCGACTATTATATAAGACTTCGTTTATGAATATCTGATGTAGATATCCTAATATGTATTATTGTGTATATATGTCTGTAAAATCTTTTCTCTTTTATACTTTTTTATACAAAAATAAATACAATTTTTTAAAAGAATTACTTTTATATTCACTCTATAACCAAAATTGATCAAATCCATACGTATTCATCGAATAGAAATGCCTCCCTAATAAGCTGTAATAAGTATTCAGAATCCCGAATAAACTAAATGGATTGTTAGTAGGAATTAATATATGTTTATTACTCAGCATTGTGAAATACTCGCTCCACCCTTGTTACGCATTACGAATAATCCTCATTTATGAAATTCTTACCCTAACGGCACTTCTTGTACATTTTTATAAGGTATTATAAAAACGGGTATTCTAATCCTCCTTTCATCCATCATGGAAAATGTGTCAAGCGCCGCCCCCAGTGTGTCTAACGTACTGTCAGGATTTTGAATATGTCCCATTCCAAGTAAAACACTTGAAGTTGCCGGAAGAGCAGTTCTCCTCCCATTCTCCCGCTAAAATTTAGAGATATTGGACAGTAATTAAATATTTGATCGTACATTGCAGGATTGGAATATCTATTTCTAGACATAATTCCTTACATTTATACGACGCAGCTAGTTCCCCCTGTCAGTGCAGCTAACAACTAATATAACAAGTCAGCTGGTACGGTCAGTATTCCGTAATATTCTGCTTCGGAATTGTACATCTGCCCGTCCGAGCAAGCGCTGTGTTAATGTACGCTTGAAGCAAAGTATTATTTTGTGTGGATATACCTAACCTAAACGGTTAACACTTGCCCGTCAGAATGGGACACAAGAAGAGAGAACGCGAGGATAGTACTTCAGAGGTTGATACAAGTGATTCAGAGAACGACAGTTCAAGCGATAGTGATTCCGAGGCGGAACCTTCGCCGAAGCACACTAAGAAATCGAAAAAATCAAAATCTCGTGGATCCTCAGAGGTAGGGAAACGATCACGAAAAAAGAAGAGGAGACAGAAGTCATCGTCCAGTAGCGATTCTGAAAATAATTCTAGTCCCGAACATAAGGCTAAGAAGAAGAGTAGTAAGAAAAAGTCGAAGGCTCACGAAAAGTCTGAATCCTCAGACAGCGAATCGAGTGCTAGTAGTGATAGTTCCAGTACTAGTGAGGGGAGCTCTAATGAAAAACAGGAAAAAAAGCTGGAAAAGAAGATTGAAAAAAGTGTTGAAATAGTTAAGAAGGTTAATAGGAAGGAAAGGATTGATGAAAGTGGAGGAAAGGATGTGAGGCATGACCGTAATGATGAAAAATCTAAATGGGACAGTCCTGAGGTTAAGGATAAAAGAGTAAGTCCAGCTACGAAGGATGAGAGGATATCTCAGCAGGAGAATCGAAGAAGAATTCACAAGGATGGACATGACAATAAGGATGTTAGAGAGAAGTGGGATAAGAGTGGAAAGAATCCTGAGCATGATAAAAGATATAGAGATTCGAACAGGTAAGCAAAGTTTTATAAGATGGTGTATACGATAAAATATATAAAAGTTATTATAACACGAAATGTTTACAAACTTGTTAATATCATAGAAGTGACATGAGAAAAGATGACGTTAGATTTGACAATCGTCGTAAGAACGACAGGATATCTCCAAGGCGTGATTACCCTTCGCGAAAGAGAGAATCGGGGGAAAGATATTCAAGAAATCGAGAATCAAATGATAAAGATGAAAATCGCAGAAAGCCTAGGCACGACACAAATGAAGGACGCAGATCTAGAGGTCACGGAGGTATTTTAGAAATCTGTTGCTTTCTTCTTACCCTTTTACAGCCTTTGTCATCTAATGTAATATCAGTCTCTAACAACCCCTCTGTTCCAGGTACGTTTAATTCATATCGTGGTTCTCATGTCGAAGAAGGTCCACGAGACAGAAGAAGAGGCGAAGAAGGAAATAGAGACAGATATCCAAAAGGGAGAATGAAGGAAGAACCTTCTCCAGAGTGGGGACGTCCCACTGTAAAGGATGAATCAAAAGTTAAACCCCAGGAAAAGGAGAAACCAAACTTTGAACTTTCCGGAAAGTTAACGGAGGATGCCAACACCGTGAATGGGGTAGTAATAAAATATTCCGAGCCATCGGATGCCCGGAAACCAAAACGCAGGTGGCGTCTCTATCCTTTCAAAGGAGAAAAAGCATTACCCACACTATATGTTCATCGACAATCGGCATATCTCATGGGCAGAGATAGAAAAATCGCAGATATTCCTTTGGACCATCCATCATGTTCCAAGCAGCACGCAGCACTGCAGTATCGTTTGGTTTCATTTGAAAGAGAAGGTGGAGGCGAAGGCCGACGCATTCGTCCCTATCTAATAGATCTGGAATCAGCCAATGGCACATTTGTCAATAACGTTAAACTCGAGGCAAGAAGATATCATGAACTTCTGGAACGGGATGTGTTACGTTTCGGATTCAGTTCAAGAGAATATGTACTTTTACACGAGCACAGCCGTGACGATGCTCTTGACGACGACGTCCCTTTCACCAATACAGCACAGGTATCTCCTCCAAAATAATTATAGCAATTCTGAATATAGTTACACGAGCTATCGCGGTTTCATCTTCAGGATCAATCCTAATTTAATGCAATTTTGGTAACCCCAAAGGTTACGATTTATAGTTAACAAATTCTATGAGCATTTTTTAGTTGAACCAAAATACGTTGTAGACTTTTCAAGAATTATTTTAATTCACGCTCTTTGTCACTAAATATACAGGGTTGTTTAGAATTTGTGCATAGAAATCAATCGATCACACAAACGTCGAATAACATATTATTTCTGAAAAAGTCCTATACACATTATATCTTAAAAAAGAAAGATATGTCTGATTTCTTTATCACAATGTCAAAATGCAGTACTTTTTGAGTTTATTATCACGGGCCACGAATCGGAGTCTGCACCGCTGTAAAAATCGTCTTGTCGTTATTCCAAGTATAACAAAAATACAAAAAGCCTTGTTGATTTTATCCTATACGATGTCTATCATTTTTCACGGCATATAGCGGATTATATATATTAAAGAGCAGATTAATAACCCTGCTTTAAAATATGATGTAAAGTGATGATAAAATGCAAATAAAACGACATTAAATTGACGCGTATCCTTTGCGAATTAATTTATTTTCTTATTTACAATTATTGTCTTTAACTCTTGGTCCAAGGAGAATTATTCCACCGTGACAAGTCCTTCGTCTTTTATTTGCCACTCTCCCTCTTTCTCTACTGACCACCATTTTTGTCACGCCTGCATTTCCTTTTCACATTGTTCAAATGTTACAATTCCTATCGCAATTCATCATAGAATTTCACTCAAAAGTTATATACAAAAATAATGAATATCTACGAACAGGTTTACATGACTTATGATTAATTGGGAAATATAAACGTACTTAAGGAACAATAGATATGTGCACGTTATTTCAGGGGAATGGTTTCGTGACTTTAAACGGGGAAGACTTATTGAAAAAAGTAGCCCTATTCACACGACAGATAAATAATTACATAAATAAATCATCGGATTCTCCTAGCACAGTTTCTAAATGCGTGGGAAAGTGCAGATTTCTCGTAGAGTCTGCTACATGTTTTCCCACGTGGTATGTGTTAATACGTTGCTTCGCAAGAAAAAAAAACATGGCCGATATTTATTATTTCACGTTGAGTGAAAGTAGTTGCAGTATTTCGACAGATTCTGAATGAATAATTATTTACAATGACCCTTAATAATAATTCAGCATGATTGACCGATTACATACATTCACGTAACTGACTTTAAGGCAACATGGAGGATCAAGCATTCGTATGCTCGCTATAATCAGACAACATCGAACTTAGAATTACGATTGTCGGACGTCTGTGTCCTTGTCGTTCCTTCTGTTTTTGTACCTTATAAAATTTGACAATATACTCAACATCTCAATATACCTTTTCAAGATCTTGTAAACTTAACAAGGTATCCTTACGCGCGAGCGCGCGTTAGCGTCCGATTTTCAAATTTGTACGTTGACAGTCGGAAGTCCTTTCCAGTACAGCCTACTTTAATAAATACATTAATTAAACGCTCCCTACTGTTTAGTATTATTGATTAACCAGTACATGGATTTTATACATGTACGTTAACATGGCAGTCATCGGTTCTCCGATAGTAAAATCAGAGAACGCTTATTCCTCTCTCAAAATAATCCATTAACGAGTCCACGATTGAAAAAAAAAGAGGTATCCTTCGATACTAACAATTATTACAAAAAACCAGAATTAGGAACGAAGATACGCTCTGTCTTAAATGTCTTTTAATAATTATATTATCACTTGTCCATCTACGAACCGTTCACTCTCACAGCATCCGAATTAATATTCGTATAAGTGACGATATCGCCGCCATCTTCGACTCCTGTTTGCCGTAGCAATTTCAAAAGAGCACCGTTAATCACCAGCGGTATATTGGCTTTGCCATTTGGCAAAGTCGAGTGAGTCCTCTGCAGCTTTGGCAAACTGTTCTTTACGTTATTCGTATCACATATCAGACTGCCTCTGCTGGTGCCAGTGGTGCTCTTCGGTGGAAATGGATTTTGAGAATTGATTAGTGACGAGCTGGGTCTGGTAGATGGCGCCAGGCTCACGGAGGAACTTCTCGAGCTGCAACTTCTATTTTCCAGGCTGGTTTCGGATCCTCTCTTTTGCCCTATACCTCTGTCTCCCTTTCTCCTTTCACTCAGTGAACTTAGGGAATCCCTTTTAGAAAAAGACTTGACTGCATTTCCCATTGCCGAGCCGTCCAGGGTGTTAGACTTTTCTCCTATGCTCGTCACGGAAGCCCTTTTGCGTTCGGGCAAATTTAAACTGGTTACCGATGCCCTTTTTTGTCTAACCTTTTTTTCCATCTGCTCTCGCTCGTCCGACGAAGCATCGCAATGCGTCTCCGTACCCTCGTTGCTGGTATTCTCTTTCGGATTGGTAATTGAATTTGTATTTTTCTCTGATTTCCTCAATACCGAATCTGGTATCTGAATAGATCGAGGCACTTCGTAATCGCTACGATTATCCCGCACGTCGATTTCCTCATTATCAGCTAATAACTCCAAATACTTTGGCACCTCGTTTGAGCCTAACAATGTCCCACTGGTATGGGAATCCTGTAGGAATGGTTGCATATCCCTGCTTCCTTCGGAACTACTCGACTTCCATGAATTTCCTGAAAAGTAATTCAATGTTAGATGGACAAATAATTTATTCGCGTGCACCACAAGATATCACAAATTTATGGAGCTCAAAATTGTGAAATTATAATAAATGTCTTTTTTCGTGCATTAAAGGAGACGCGATAAGATTATATCGAATTAAAATACATATTGATAAAAAACGAGACCCACCTGAGTTATGATTTTGATTCTCGTCGGCAAAGTAAGCCATGTTAGACACGCCTGCAAGCATGGGCCATGCGATGGATCAGTATTTGTTAAAGCACAATATTAAGAAGAAAAACAATAAAATATAATATTGCAAGTTGTTAAGTCGTATCAAGTAATTAGATTTCGATTGGCATGCTCAACACCGTGAAACTAAAGAGACTTTGCTGAACACATGAGAAATGTCTCTGCCAAGAACTGTTAACAAATAAGAAATAACATGTCGAACGCGAAAGAACAACATGCTCGAAGATCTGCGTGATCCATAAGATGCAGCGTTCATATAATTATGCAGCAACCAACCTCGCCTCGCCAAATAATGTCCAGCATGAACTGGAATCAACGTGGCGTCCTCCGTAATATTCCTCAGCGTGATCACGTGCTCCAGACAAGTCTTAAAACTGGGTCTGGAGTCTGCGGAGCTCCAGCAACGCAACATCAGTCTGTGCAGTGCCGGTGGACAATTTGGTGGTTTAGGTAATCTCCCACCAGCACGTACATGATGCAAGACCTCTAAGTTTGTCCTTGCTGGATACGGCTGCTGGCCCAGTGACGTAATTTCCCACATGAGAACGCCAAACGCCCAGACGTCACTCTGGGAAGTGAAGACCCCGTCGACGAGTGACTCCGGAGCCATCCAACGAACCGGAAGTAGACCCTCGCCCTCCTACGATTTTATTCATTAATATATTTATTCTTAAAAATCTAACCGAAACTGTTGTCTCTGCGTACCTTACGATAATAATCATTTTTGTAGATGTCCCTGGCAAGACCAAAGTCACCAATCTTGACCACGCGATTTTCACGCTCCTTCGCCGATACCAAACAATTTCTACAGGCCAGGTCACGGTGGACGAAGTGCAGCTCTTCCAAGTAGCGACAGCCTCTGGCCACGTCCTCGCACATCCCCAGTAAGTCCTGAAGGCGCAGGGCGCGAGGATCCGTCGACTGTAAGGACCGACTAGCTCTTAAGTAGCTTAATAAATCTCCAGCTTCCATCAATTCCAAGACCAACAGTGGTGGATCCGTGTCTAGACAGACTCCGAGGAGACGCAGCACGTGCTTATGTCTAAAGTGACTCATTAAACGCGCCTCTTGTAAGAACTCTGTTTTCTCCTGGGCTGACGCACCCTTGCGTAATGTTTTAATGGCGACTGGTGTGACACCGGGTCCATCGAGATCCTTAGCGTTTCCTCGAAATACCTAAAAACAACGTACGACCTCGTGACAAAAAGTCCGTAAACGTCTTGTTAAATTTTATAAAACACTGCAAGCTCAGCTGACCTCGCCAAAGGCTCCACTGCCTAAAATCTTAGCGATAGTTATTTGATCTCTTCGTATCTTGGGCAAAGAGGAATCGTCCGGGTCGTTCTGAATGGCAGATGCGTACAGTGCGTTGGACTGTACGAAATTTCCACGTGGAATTTCCCGAAGTGTCGCCAACTCCACGTCCGACACCACAGGTGGTAACACTGCCTGCTTATCGTCCTTACGTTGTCGGTACACTGCTGATAAATATACGACTGGTCACGTATTCGTGTATTGCCTTGATTACTTAGTGTAAAATATTTAGTACTCACAGCAAAGAAAATAGCAAACGCACAGTAGCATTATGACAACAACTGGAACGCTCAGTCCTAAGACTAATCCAAGATGTTGCTGAGCTGCCAGCATCCCGCTAGAAGTTTCCGTCAGGTCGATTATGGTACTTGGTTCGCTCCAAGCACCGAAGCCATAAGCATTACGTGCCTGAACGCGAAATCGATACTTCTCATTCATTTCTCCCATTATTATCCAATAGTTATCAGTTCCGTTGTAGTACAAGACCCAGTTGTCACTCTGATTACGCCCAATTTCCTGATCGTTCGATTCGTCTATTGATTTGCCTTCCAGTCGATACAGCGTCACCTGAGAGCCATGAGCTTGCGCCGGTTCCCAATTTAATTGGAAGACTGAACTTCGTAATTTTGTTACAGTTGGTACACCCGGTGCACTGGGCACATCGCCTGAATCGAAAATCAAATTTATAATTCTACGTGTAACTCGAGTATGGACGATTTTACTTGTCGGTAACAGGTATACTTTACTCACCAAGTGTTTGAAACGTAAATCTAGCATCGGAAGGCCAGATGAAGTCTTCCTCGTAAGTTGGATATTTTAATATTAATCGAAATTTGTATAAAGTCCTTGGCTGCAGTCCATCGATAAAATACTCGACACAGTCCGTTAAGATTTTCGGACTTTTCGCAACCTGCCATTTTTCTAAGCCCACCGTAGTGAACTCTAAAAGATGGCTGATAGTCAAATTGACTGTCGGCGTCCAAGAAACGTTCAATGAATTGACGCTGACTCCTGTCAATGTCAAATTGCTCGGTTCCGGATACATTTTGACAACATCCCCCGCACTCTCGCTGTAAGCGTCACTGACATTCGCCGGATATGCTCGTACGTAGACGACGTACTCCTGTCCCGGAAGTAGTGGCTGCAGCATGGCCCAAAATAGTCCGTTCGCTGGAGCCTCTGTACTTTTTATCAGCTGCTCCCCCTTCTGTCTCACTCCATTTACCAAACGAATGGATCTCCAGTGCACCTCGTACCGGACTTCGGCGCCATTAAGAATTTTCGGTGGCATCCAATAAACAGCGGCCAAGGTTGGGGTCAGAGCTTGAACCGTGACGTTTTCCGGTGTCGTCGGTGCACCAGCTTCCGTCCATAATATCACAGTGGACTGGGATGCCTCCACGTATCCGTAATGATTCCGCAAACCCAGGTCAAATCTGTACTTCGAAAATGGCTTCAAATTCGGAATGACTATTTCTCTTTCAAAAGTTTCAAACTTCATTTCGTAACTTCCTTCGCAAGGATAATCCTCATCTTCCATGCATTTTTTCACGAGAATTGAATATAGAGTTCCAGGCAAATGATAACTCTCGCATCCTACGTGCGAGAGAGGCTCTGGCAGCCTTATTTTAATGCTGCTCGCTGTTTTCGATACTTCCTCTATTTTATTCTCTTCTCCGGTTGGCACCAGACAGTCTGACGGTGGATACGATTGTAAGGACTTTCCAATGGCCTTCATGCTTGTCACATTCGATAAGTAAAATTCTCGTATCTCCCTAACGTCTGGATTAAGCTTGTTCACGAAATATATACGGTCCGTTAACATGCTGGACCAGTAGACGTTCATCTTGTCGACGGTCAAGGAAGTCGGCGGCAATCCCCTCTCGTATTTTTGATTGATAACCAAATTGCATACGCATCCGTCAATGTCGGCTATATTTAAATGACCTTCTCGAGATACCCAATAAATCACTGGATTCTGAGGATCTGTATCGTCGATTGCCATTACCGGTAAGACCGTCGGTCTATAAGGACAAGAGCAATCTTCATTGTGATTGAAAAAGGGTTGAATATTTTTTCCGTTCAAATCCGACTGCATCATCACCCCACGGTCGTATTTCGTCTGTTCTACCCAGTAGAGGATTCTGTTAAAAAAAAAAAGAATTAATGGATGATGCTACCAAGGATGCGAGTTTTGATAAAATCAATTGGTTTACCCAAATAATGGTAAAATATCCAATTTAAGCACGGGCTTTCCTGTTATCACGATACTTTCATATTTCAGGACTCCAGCATCCCAGGCCGATAGATCTAACTTCATAATTCGATTTCCGGTTTCCTTGTATCCCAATTCCGTCCAAAATAGTGTTCTGGATATCCAATCAACGCACAAGCTGTGAGCGGTATTGTTTAGTGATAAGATTTTAGTAGCGTTCGTCCCATCTATACCGGAAGTGACCATTTCCTGCATTTCGTTGATCCAAAAAATTTTATTCTCCGCCGCAAAATAAGCCACTTCCACGGCAATGTGTCTCGTTATCGTGAAATTGATTCCTCTATCCAAATCCGATATTCTCACTGCGTCCATAGTGGCGACCAGTACCTGCGGTACCGGATATTCGTTCTCCGTGGAGACCTCAATGATATCCGTATAAAGTCCAGGACCAACTTCCGTGTAAGACCTCACTTGAAAGTAGTAGGTAGTATTTGGCAAAAGATCGTGCGCGCTGTACTCCAATTTATTAGCAGCAACGTCAAATATTTCACAAACTGGGTTATAAGTATTTTCCAATGTAAAGCAGAGCTTGACTGTGTAGCCTCTTATCACGCCGTTGATGAATTCTGGCGGATTCCACCTACGAAGGAATACAGGCGTCTCACTTATAATTAGCTCATTAAATTTGAACCGTATAAAATGAACCTGAAAATAGTCTTACCTGAATATCACAAAAATATTAATATACTCGTGCATGGGGTTTTTTTGAAATTCCACGAATCCCCGCGGATCAACTGGCTGACTTGGTACACTTTGTGGCGACCTTAGAATTTTTCTCGAATGATGTGAGGTCTCCCAGTACGTGAAGGCCTTAACGGTAACCTCCAATACGGAATAGGGAAGGATCTGTTCAGAATTATTGTACGGCATTGAAGTCTCCGTGGTGATCTCCGCTTGTGAATTGGTGTTTATATAATCGGCGAATTTGACTTCGTAAAAGACAGTTCCGTAATTGACATTCTTGACTGGATCCCACGAGACGTTAAAATTACGCCAAGTGCCGACGACTCTGATGCTGTCAAGATCGACAGGATGTGGCAGTACCACGATATTCTCTGCAGTGAGATTCATTGGATATCGATGCAGTGCTGTATCCATAATGGATACCATATGAAGACCCGATAAAGTGATTCCATTGATAACAGCTGTATTCTGACCAGTCATATCGCCGATAACAGCATTTCTGTCGTCCTGAAGCCACAGCAGGTGCTCCGAGAAGTAACAAAGAGGTCCTTGCATGCTTGGATGTTGCAAAGCTGACACCTGATGATAAATTTAGAAATTTAATAAAATAATACAAACAAAATGGTTTCCTTTTTTTTAAATAACAACCTCACGAACCTTCTCAGGTTCAATTTTATGGTTCATCGGGATCCTCTCGGACGTTGGAGCTCTGTAGACCACCGATCCGCTCTCGTAGCTTCTCACGATCCAATATACGTATCTGTTTTCTGTATCTAGAGTCAAACCCATCACCTGTTTCCCATTAAAAATCTCATCGGAATGATAATATCTCCTATCCTGACCATTGAGTCTGGCCACCTCGACCGCGTGTCCTGTTGACCAGTACAAATAAGCCTCCAGAGAATCTATCATTAACTCTTTAACAATGGCAAGGATCGACATTGTCTCGTGTTGCGAACCATTTAAATTAGATCGCGTTATCTAAAAAGGACGAAAATCGCAGACTGCTTTATTTGGATGCGTAAAAAATTGATAGCAAATTTTATGTAGACAAAGAGAATGATTTTTGTCAATCGATTCATCACGATACTTACTACTTGCTGCTTTGGATTTGCCCAATACAATTTCTTGGATATCCAATCCACGGCTATGCTACCCACAGAATTAATATTCAGCCTGGTCTTCTGGTGACTAGTAATGTTGTATCGATACAGAATCGAGTTATTTCCCACTAGATACAGTATGTCCTTGTACCAGGATATATCCGCAATGTGATATTCGTTATCAGAATCCTTCAGGCTTGTCTTGTGTATAAGAGTGTCCATATTTTCTCCAGTTACGTCACTCCTCAATAAACCTTCATTGGCAGACCACAATATGGATGCGTAGGAACCATCCCTTGGATCACTGCAAGCGTCATTTTTTTACACAAAATTTCTATCTCCTCAGGGTCTACAAAGAGACTGAAGCATGTTCTACAAACTGATAAATTTTTCTTAAGTATTTCTATACCTTAAGGTTCGTCCACGAAACTCCGTAGACCACGGTCCTCTACCGGCACTGGTATATGCTGCAGCCTTAATCGAATATTCTGATCTCTCTCGCAAATGGTGAACCGTATGCGACGCGCCGGCTATTCCTTTTTGACGAATCGTCTCCCCAGTTGCCTCATCCTTGATTTCCAATTCGTAGGACCAGTTCTGCCAGGCACCTTTACCTTGTCCACCCAGCAGATGAGGTGCTTGCCAGGATACCTTTGCTCTTTCAGCTCCCAAGACAGCCTGGACTCCAGTCGGTGGATTTACCGGTACCGGAACTGGCTGACTGGCATCCATTAAGACACTGACGCTAACGAAGGACCCGTCGCGTCTTTGAAAGAAAAAAAGATGCAAGTAATTTCCATGTGCACCGTCATCTTCTTGCTCGTATGTTCCTGGCTTCTCACCTATCAGGATATGCATTGTGAAAATATCTGTTCTGCCCCACATGATAATCCTCGGTCAGAACTTCTTTCCCGTTGGTCCACCGAAAGAGACCATTGGCCATAGCCAAGGATACGACATTTTTGAATTTTGGTTTCTGAGTATTGTTTCTCAGATTTATAACCTCGCGACCATCCAGGGACACAGATATCACAGTATTTTGAGTATGGTGTGGAACCAGCAATCGAAAATTCGTATGATCAACAGTGAACGCACCCAAGTCAGGATCTTCGAGAATCAAATACGGTTGCACCTGTCAATTGTAGAAATATTGAAAGAAAATTTTGAAAATCGTACAAATATTTTATTAAATTTTGAAAGAGCTGTTACCTCGTGTTTTACCCCATTACTGATGTCAGACAAATCCAATCTGTAGAGTCCATTACGAGTGACCCAAAAAAGATATCCGTTATATGGATCAACCTCTATGTGAGAGGGTCTTGTAAGAAAACCAGCCATGGCGACAGTCAGTCCTCTTCCATCCAAATTGCATCTAGCAATCTGCCAAACGGTAGTCGCGTGTTTGACTTCACCCAGAACGTATAGATGAAGATTCAGCCAATCGACGGACAGACCCAGTGGTTTAAAATTGGCCTGATTTGGACTCAGGACTGGTATCGGCTCAGTTGGCTCGATTATGGAAGTTCGATACACGTATCCAGTTGAATCGGATACGAACAGCTGGGCAGATGCTACGTGTATGGCTATGCCACGGATGATGCTACTTGTACGATAAACCAAAGTTGGTTCTTCCAACATGTCAGCACCTTGTTTCATGACGGTATGCTCACCCCCAAGGATGAGGATTGGTTGCTGAGTGTCCTTGACTGTAATTATAAAGATCGTTACGAACCTTCTGTATGTCAATTGGACAGCTGAGGTTGCTGAAGAACGTACCAGCTGGTTCCGGCGTAGTCGATATATAGATAATAGCTGGTGGTCCTTCGCCAACGCCATTCCTCATGGTGACGTTTATGGAATAATTTTTATTTGGTTCGAGATTTTGAAACATGTAGTGATCCGTATTTTCGGAAGCTGGTATATCCTGTTTGCGAAGAGATGTGGAAAACATAGAGTAATCTAGTTGTACAGTCTCCAGCCCTTAAAGTCCCCTGTTAAAGTGTAACTAGCGGATAGGATAGAACGCCATGCCAGAAACGTAGTGTTCGAGATTTTCTGGTTCTTGCAAGTTTTCAGGATGCCGATAGCGAATTCGCATAGTGACAAATAAAAAGCATTCAGTGACACGTCATTCAGCGGCGAAGCAAGTTAGAGGTTATTCGGCAAAGCATCTCTATATATATTACGTGAACCAATAAAGAAAATGGAATTGAATATTACGAAAGATAATAATTAAATAAAATCAAAAATTATTCCACTTCTTAATTGACTCTCGTTCAAGCGAGTAAGCCTATCGCTTGCAGAACCAGCTGTACACTCGATGACTTAATTGCTCTCTCGAGCGCAGAAGGAGCAGTAAGAGCAAAGCGAGTTTTGTGCGCATCGAAAGGATTCGTCGTACGACAGTTTGATGCCGGTTAAAGTAAAGAGAAAAGAGAGAAACGACATAGAGAATTTCAATAGGCACAAAATAGGACCGTGAAAACGCGCAGCACATTTTGACAAAGAGACGTCGAGTAGCGCAATGAAATAGAAAAAAAGAATTAGAAAGACAAGTTGGACTCTGGAGAACAGGGTCGAGTTCTGGCGTGGCGTATACCTTAAGCTGGGAGTAGTCAGCCCCTTGTAGCCGTAGGACATAGGACAAGAGTGGCCCATTTGGGAACGGGCCCGGTTCCCAGGAGACAGACACGCGGCAACTATCTACGGCTGCCGCCCGAACAATTACCGGTGCTGATGTCGGGAGTCCAGCTGAATGAGTCAAGATCACGACGCTGGGAGCAGAAACAATTGGCTCTGGATTGTGTTGCGTGGACTTTAGCAACAACGCTACGCGAAACTGGAACAAAGGTTAGAAGGGGGTCAGAAGGATGGAGTTTGGGTACGATCTTGATCCCAGGTACGACCTAACCTAAAACGAAGAATTTAGGGACTCACCCTGTATTTTGTGTAAGGTTGTAAATTCTCGACTAGAATTTGATCGTCTTCGCCCCACGATTGATTTCGACAGTATTGCCAGGTCTCTGCTAGCTCTTCGTAGCGCCACTGTACCAGGTATGATATTCCACCCCCGCGTCGCTCCACGTCGATCCCCTTCCATTCCAATCTAAGGGACGTTGCCGTTAAGGAATCTGCCACAAGTGCCGGTGCCGATGGCGTTCCTATTTCGGCTGTAAATAAAGGACAGGTCTCATTCATCTGAAAATGGCCATTAATGGTATTATCTTGATGTTGCCTTTTGTTTTCCCTCGGCGACAACGTCAGACGATTGGAGATTCTCGGAAAGTCGATTTAATCATGGACGAGAAGGAAAGAGAGAAAGGTTTTAAGGATTACCAAACGATTCTCGACGGTTTAAAAGTGTCTTTTATGGAAAAGTGGAAATCCAAAAAAAAAGACGACGCGAAGCTCGACGATTTCGAGCGTTTTCGTACCCTGGGTACGGGTGCCTTCGGACGCGTGATGCTTGTCAAGTACAAATCAAATTCAACATATTACGCGATGAAGATACTCGAGAAGGGAAAGCTGGTGAGGATGAAGCAGATCGAACACACCAGGAACGAGAAGAGGGTCCTTCAGAGCCTGAAGTTTCCATTCGTCGTCTACATGGAGTTTTTCTTTAAGGACAATTCGTACGTTTACATGGTCTTGCCGTTCATAAATGGCGGCGAGATGTTTTCGCATCTGAGACAGATGGGCAAGTTCACGGAGACCTTATCAAGATTTTACGCAGCTCAGGTCGCCTTGGTTCTGGAGTACTTGCACCACTGCGGCCTGGTCTACAGGGATCTGAAGCCTGAGAATATTTTAATCGACAGCAAGGGCTACCTCAAGGTCACGGATTTCGGATTTTGCAAATTGGTCGACGGCCGCACGTGGACTCTCTGCGGGACCCCCGAATACCTGGCACCTGAGGTCATCCTCTCGAAAGGTTACGGAAAGTCCGTGGACTGGTGGAGCTTTGGCGTATTAATTTTTGAAATGAACGCCGGTTTCCCGCCGTTTTACGCTCACGATCCCATGAAGATCTACGAGAAGATCGTAGCCGGCAAATACAAGCACGCCCCGCACTTTGGCGAAGACCTCAAGGACATCCTGAAGAATTTGCTTCAGGTCGACTTGACTAAGCGTTATGGGAATCTCAAGGATGGTCCTATGGACGTCAAGAAGCATCGATGGTTCCGCACGACTGATTGGATTCTGATATATTATCAAAAGGTCGAACCCACTTTTGTACCGAAATGCACCAGTCCAGGTGACGCGAGTAACTTCGATCAGTACGACGAGGAACAATTGACATTAGGATCGATAGATCGTTACGCTAAGGAATTCATAGATTTTTAATTATCATAAATGTATCAGTAATACAGCTTATTGTCTAGCCAATAAGGATCTGAATGCATTAGTAAATTATTTCATTGATTACCTTTGAGCTGTTGAAAATATCGATTCAGGGCATCGTGACATCCCAGCACGCAGTACAACTCTTTCGGTGGTAGTAACTCTTGGGTCCCATTCTAAAAAAAAATCCAAATAATCGATTAAGCACAATAGTGAACACTGCTTAATCAGAACCCCATTTCACACGTATGCCACTGAGAAACAATCAAATAAATGGAAGACCCATCCGCCATGCTTAAAATAATGGAGCATCAAGAATAATTAATAGAGGCAATAGGAATTAAATCGCCAAGTGATTGCCAACTTCACTTCATTTTTTTTTAATAGACAAAATAACCCCTAAATAAATGACCAAGACAAATTACTCACGCAAACCGCTTGACAGCTTGTTTCCAATGCCTGCTGCCACGCAGCACAGCCCTTTGTGCACTGGAACAGATAAAACGTAAAAAAAGTTAGGTTAGGAATTTTCCTAAAGATTCATTAAAACAATCTAAATTTCAAAATTTCTAGTCATCAGTCTACTAATTTACGAGCATCGGTAACCAGAACATAACGTCTCTTTGTCGCAGGCTCGCAGACCGTTTCTGAGGGTCTAAGAATAACTAGCTAGTAACATCTAGTAACATTCATAATCTTACGCATCTCAGTACAGTTTCTTTTTTGTCCAGAAACATCAGCCGGTTTCTTTCTAAGCATAAAACGATTTTCATGGACTCCTCCAAGCACCATACCACCACTTGACAGACGTCCGTCCCATAATAATTACTTATAAACGACCCCAGTGTCTCCTTTCTCGGCGTTAAGTGATGGATGACATTTTTCCAGGGGCCTTCAGTGCTGCCTGGGATTTTTTAACGCATAGAGCCATTACGTATCGAAGGATACCCCCCACTCCCACCCCCATACATCTACACGTCACAGATTAAATTCCCTAAAACAATCTCAACTGATACCGAATAATTGTAGAATGAAAAAAAAAATTCCACAAAAATAATGAAACGCATCGAATTCTTCGGTACAAGGCCTAAAACTTAAATTCCGGAAGTAAACGTAGCAAGATAACGAGCGTCCAAGTCTCGTGACGCAATTCGTACGAGTTAGCTTCGAAGTGAAACTGTAATTTTTTAAAAGATAATACCCGACGCGTGGCACGTGCCTCAAGTAACGCCTACGTTCAATAATAAGAAGTGGTCCTCGTGCGTAGCAGCGTGCATGGATTTACGATGCCGAATGGAAGTCTTGCACGTGGCATTAGAAAAAAAAAAAAGTAATCGTCGTGTCAAGAAGCATTGTTATTATCGTTGTTATCACAGTGATAATTGAAAGCTTAGTCCAGAGAACTGAGCAGCATCCATCAGCGATGAGGTAACGCATGTAGAAATTCGATACCGATCGCAAGGGTAACCTCAGTGAAAATCTTAAAAGCAGCCGATAAACCCCGTGAATGCATAAACGTAGAAGAGACGCTCAGTGGCGTCGTTACGTCGAGCGTCTACTCGTTCATTCAAATGTAAATATACATACAGCCAGGAGATTCGCGACGCTCAAGAGTCTCGGGAGTCGGATTTCATTAACCCGAGTCATAGCGAATCAGTAATCTCTTAGTGCGCCACCACTCGGACGACGTTCCGTATACACTGCCGACTTGAGTTTCCAATACACGACTTCGTGGATCTGATACCTGCCAGGGAAAAGCAGATACAGCAGTTACATGGCTACAGTGTTAAAAGGTCACACTCAGGGATATAACAGTCACTCGTACAGGGTGTTTCATAAGCATTGTATCCGTGAGTGTGACACTTGGACATTGTAGGTAATGCAACTGTTATACATTGTTTCGGGGAGTTGCGTAATATTACGTAACAGGAGTAATCGAGGATTCGGCGTATTAAATAGTAAAAATAGTAAGGTTTACGTAAACCTCCGTAAATAAATATAAACGCAAGTCTACATTGATGCTGGGAACAAAAGTATCTTTTTATTTTTCCCGTATCTCCTGTACGACTTGACTGACTGTACAAGTGGCCTGAGTCTTGAGTCCCTGGGATGGTCTGAGAGGCGCCATTGCTCAAACAAGACGGGGTCCTATCGTATCTTTGAAAATAATAAGCAGAGCTAGAAAGGAATAAAAGTCAATGACTAGAGGCAATAAAAGGATCAGTGTGTTGGTCCGAACGTGTGTGATTGGTACGATCTGTGACGTAGCGATGAGTAGTGGTGAGGAGCGAGAGGCGATGGGTACCAGGGTATCACATAGGTCAGCTACGAGCGTAACTCAAAAAGTTCGATGAAGGAAAAGGGGGCCTTGACAAGTCCCAGATAAACTTTATTCGTTCGTTTTGTCTTTGCTATGCGACAGTACATTCTGTAAGTGACTTGAAATGCCGGAGCGACCCGTGATCGATCGATTGGGAGTGATTGACGTGCTGACTGAGATCTCGGGGATTATTGTGTCTGGTGGTGGATCAGTCTATGATCCCCAGACGGGGTTGACGAGGCTGCCGAACGGTGGAAAAAGACGTAGCCATTTGTACGACGCAACCGACGCTAATTTCTCACTTCCTCATTAAATACTCGACACATATTATAGCCTGGCTGTGGCCCTCTCTACTCGCTTAGTGGCTTTGGTTAGAAGATAGTAGATAGTAGATGATAGATGGCAGATGGTAGATACTCGTTACGTATTATCTGAGCAAAATCCTCCGTAACTCGTGGCATAAACAATTGACTGTAAACTGCGATCTGAAAATTCCAGTTTTTGCCCCTTTTTCGAACTAGTAAACAACGAAAGGGTGGTCTGCGTCGACTTTTATTTATGTCGTCTAGCCCCAAGTGGGTTGTAGGCCTAAGTAACTTCTGGTAGCCGATGCTCGAGACAAGCCACTTGTTCCCAGTCGGTGGTCCCTTTCTGCTTCTGGTCCAACTTTGGCCGGGGACAATAACAGGCGATGGCCGCGTACACAAAGCAGAATGTCGCAGCGTTTCCTTCGGTCCTGGAGAATTTCGAAATCTCTGGAGCACGTATAAAAATACATACGCTCCCTAGAGAAATGCCGTTTCCCCTATATTTCCGTTAATGGCGCGTTTCTAACTGGCGTCGAGCGTGAAATGACTGGTCGCTGGGAAATTACATATTGTAAACTCGCATAATTCGCGCGCGTAGAGCGAAGCATGTTTGTTCTAGGGTATTTTTTCCCTCCCATATCTTCCCCCCTGCATAACTACCCCCCGTCTATGAACCGATACAGTCGTACATGTGAACCAGGTTGAAATTTAATGAATGCGTTTTTTCGATAAGGTCGTTGGGGGTGTGCATAATAAATATCCAAACAGTCGGTTTGTCCTGAATCCCGAATACGTAATTACTGGTTCGGCGTTTCCCATCGTGGAGATACGCCTTGCTGAATATCCTTCCGGTTACGCAGAGACGGGGGTTTCCTTCGATTTAGCCGAAAAAAAAAAAAATGAAATTCCAGTAGTAATGCAGGAAACGTGAGATTTGATTGGGGGGATGAAACCGTAACTTCCTTAATTTCTCCCTTTCTCATATTTTCTCTGTGCATTGTCAATTTTCATTTATTTATCCCTTTTCCTCTGCTCTCTCGTCAACTTCCGGAAGATACCCAGAGAATCCGGAGTCGCACGTCAATTTGGCGACATCCGCCAAAGGCCGCGCTTGTACGCGATCCAATTTAAAACACGAAGCCCTACGCGCCGCCCATTCTTTAATTCCTGCGTCCATTCATTGTGCCTATGAAGAGTTTTGTTTTTATTTGTCATTAGCGTCCACACACCGTTACTCTCTTTCTCTCTTTCTCTCTTTCTCACACACACTAAATAATCAGTCTCACTCTTTGACTCTTCCCAAAAGGGGGTCCCCATCGAAACGGAAGTACCTTTCATTGTAACCAGGGACCAAATCCCCTTGCATCGTCTCCAGGGTCGCTCGGTTCGTTCATCTCGATTTTTCAAATCCACTTACTCGTTTCGATAAACGATCAAAATAAATTATCAAACAAAGTAAAAGCACCCTACCTGATCTATCTTGCATCTGACACCACAGCCGACTTCCGAACTGGCGTCGTCCGTTCGATTCTGCAACGTAAAGAATGCCAATGTAAGAATATTAATTGAAGCAATCTCGTCTTATTACAATTAGCCCAGTATGCACAGCCTTAGGGTTGTTACTCATTGAAACAGGAAAGAGTAACAGGTGACAGAACGGAGTCCTTTAAAGCATAAACGTTTTGCCACGCCAACGACACGGTCATTAAAAACGAAGCTTGAAATTCCCATAGTGACGGAGGCACGCTTCGGTTAGCACCCCTTTTAAACCAGCACATTTCTATGTAACGACATGAACCTGTTTGACGTTAGGGTTGATTTTAACGTTTTAAAATCCCCTGTACAAGTCTACAGGACGTGCACCTGTGTCCCGGAAATCCTCATTATACCTGAAAGGTACATGTAGGTGTAACCAGGTTCTGCTGCTGACGTGTATATATATATATAAAAGAGACAAGGACAAAAATAGAGGATTGGTCGATACGCGGCTTCGCACTTTTAATTCGGTGATTTATCATTGCACGCAGCTATACTGGGGGTTCCAATTGAACCGGATGAAACAGTTTACTGTCTTTTAAAGGCAGCAAGCGATTCAATTTATTTTCTCCTGTCCCCTGAACGGTTACCTAAGCCCTCGAGAGTTAGAGAGAGAGAGAGAGAAAGAGAGAGCATATACGAGCTAGGTTATCGGTAGTAGACATTTTGTCATTCAGTGATCCGTGACCGTTTTGCTATCCCGAGATACGGATTGGTCCATGTCTCTTTCAAAAAAAAAAAGATACCAAGGAATTTCTCGACACTCGTCAGAATAAACGGGGCTATCGACTTCCACGCGTCGATATTAATTTAATCGTCTTTTTTCATATTTCTATTTTCGTTTCGTCTCCGCTACGCATTGTCACATTGCGCAATTCGCTCAACTTTGAACCGATCTAATAAAACGACTCCGTTCCCGCGTTCACTGGTCATCCATTTCTATAATTTAATTTTGTAATCGATTAATCAGACTTTTACGATAATCGCCCATACACATTTTCAAATGTTAATTTACTCTTTGACTTCAATTTCCTTTCTCACGCGCTTTAACGAATTTTCGTTGAGTCGTTATATGAAAAAAAAATTAACCCTTCCTCCTCAAAGGGTTACATCCAATCTAAGTGGATCACCCGGACGTATACCTGGTCTGCTCTTCCGGCCTTAAACCCTTCTCGATCTTCCATCCCTTTTCTTCGCTCCTAACATCAGGCCGTCTTGGAACGTCTTCGTCACGGACGACGACGCTCGCCAACTGTTGCGTCTTTCCTGAATTCTGATTCCTCAGCGATCGTATGACGTCCCTTCCGCTTGCGTTCGTTGAAAATCTCCAAGAAGCCGATCGCAATCCACCCTAAATATTGTAAGGGTTTCCACCATTTTTTCTGGATTTTTTAAAATAATTTCAAAAATCAACCCCTCGCTTGCTCGTACTTACGTTCAATCTAAAAATTAGACATTTTTATTGTTCAAACCTATTTCAAGCAACCCCTAACCTGACCCCAGCCTACGTGACCCCAAGACAGCTGAGTGCAATTCCGAACAGGAACGAAGCCAGTAATTACATTGAAGAATAGCGCGAAGGTGCAAATGTGTTCCTGGTCTGAAGGTTAAGGCAAAATGGTGTCAGGTGTTTTTTCATGCGGTCTCCAGAGATAGGGTCGCACGGTGTTAGGTGTATACCTAGTCCACACCAGATACCAGATACCAGAACCACACCGTGTCCACTCGGTTGGAACGTCAGGACGTCGCTGCACCTCGTGAGATTTGTGGGTTCCCCTTATGAAATAAACTTAACGGTCAGTTTTCATGTCATTGTAGCCCACGAAAGATATTTAAAAAAAAATCCATCAGAATTTCATACCCATATTTCAAAATATATTTCATACAAAACATAACCACAAAATCAAAAAAACGCTTCCCCGTTCTACGCGTATACGGTAGGTATAGAATATCCACGGAGAAATAAAGTGTCGACTAAATATGGCTTCCAGCATAACACACGTGACTCCGTGTACGGAGCGACGGGTGTATAGATACATTTTAATTGACCTTACGTCATACCCACCACAGCCAAACTCCGGTTCCCAGGATTTGTTTATGCACGGAAATTTAAGTAGAGTCCAAAGGCGACCATAAAAGTTTCGCGTCGGCTATTAACTGCATACGGACGTTAAAAAGGAAAATGAGGTAAATAGATAATCGATCGATCGACAAGACAGACGATTCCACGATTCTGATTGGTCGCGAGTCCTAGGGAAAAAAAGTCACGTGTACCAGTGGATTTTAGGGGAATCCCTAGGAAGTCCGGAACGAGAAGACGAGGCGGACCAAAATGGCTGACGGTGTCGTGAAACGAAAGAGAGTGGAGGATACGGTCTGACAGGAAGTTCATTGTCTACGTAATGTAACGTTGCAGGTTGATGCGCAGATTCGCATTGTTATCGGCTCGAATCGAACCAGGTCGTTACTCCATTTTTAATGTAATTGAACGCGACGAGGAATTATCAGATAAAAAAATAATAACATAGTATATCATGCATACGATATTTCTCTCCAAAGTCGTACATAAATCATGGTACATGATTTTCCCTATTACGCAACATCCAGGGTTATCCTAAGCATCACCTCGAGATATGATAAGGACTTTATTACTCTTGTTTACCAATCACCGATCGTGTCTCTTATACGTCTTATCAAAATTCCATATCAGCATTTTAATTCCTGTACGCAGTTTAATCGATATTTTTTTGTAGGACAGTCCGTCACATAAACTATGTTAAAGAGGGGTAACCGGGTGGGGTGGGGCTAGTAAAAAGGGGTTATTTCATCAATTATCATAGAGTTGAGTTATTAGGTGTAACAGTGTTAACCACGTTATCACAGCTTTCACTTTCACCACATAGAAATTCATATCGGATATTTTAGTTACGAGATTTTGTAACGCGTCGAGATTAGAAAACGAAGATTTACGTGACACGATAAGGAGACGAGGGGAAGCTAATTTCAAATAATTTTATATACGGCATTGCCATAATTGAATTGCCCGTTGATCCCTCTTTATCGCCTCTCGTCCCGTTCCCGATCAATCCGACCCACGAACACACATCAATCTGCCAAAATGATAGCGACGCTTCAAAAACAGTTGACAAATGACATAAAGACCAAAAAAAATTATCCAGAAACATGAAAAACCGTAAAAAAGCAGATACATAAAACGTATCACATAACTGTATAAGTAAATAAAAAATGATCTATCGTACCAGGTTGCTATACTGGCAATCAGTGTTAAGCCGCAAATAGCGAGAAGAGGATTGAGGCCAATTATCAATTAGTCTGGATGCAGGAGTATCAGACTTCGAGCGAGTCGGTTTGCCTTGAGAAATCTTAAATTTCGTTTATCCTTCAACCGAACGGCGTACTATGTTTTTTACGAGCTTTCTTCGCGTCTCTTATTGACACCCCCCTGCCCCCCCCCCCCCCAACTGCCCCCCGCGTTCTTCGTCGTTCCCTCTGATACTTTTTTGCCAGAATTTCTTCTCCCCGAGGAAGCCAAGGGAAACCCGCATGGTCGCTTCACGGGCTGGAAGCGAAGCATAGCCAAGAAGGGAGATGAACGTAGTTCGTCTTTGGTCGTGGAAGCTGGGCTTATGGCGAGCGATGATGCGCCGTTGTGTAGTTAAGTTAATTAATGAATGGTACGTTCGGGGTGGAGAGTGAGGTTAAATTGATACGTCCTTCGCGTGCAGTCGTTTTTATACTCCGTGCCTTCCTATGCTCGGTTCGCCTTAAGCTGCATTCACATCTGAGCGTGATCGAAGACGTAGCGTCGTAAGACAGTATCTCTTGGTGGTTCTACGAGTACGTGAAGATCGGTATAAATACTGATTATGAATGGAATATAATGGAGGTATAGGGTAGCAATGGTTGGAAAGGATATTTGTTTTGATGATTTGTGACTTTTTGACGTTCGTGACTGTCTATCTCGTTACAATTTGAAGCAGCACGTGTTACGATAGCTTATTGCGTCCGTGCCTTCCTTGCAAGGTTAAACAGCCACGATAAATCTGGTAAACATGATAAATGCTTTGCGCGAGTGGCATAGGATTGAGCACTCTGACTATGGATGTGGCTTTGGAATTTATTTCATGCCAGACGAAAACATCTTGCAAGTGCCAAAGACGCGTAAACAATGTTATTCGGTATACCGAGACAGACTGTTGGATTTTGTTGTGTTTTTGGGGTCCAGATAAGATTTATTATCTGCCTGGGAGTAATCGCGTGTCGAATTGAATTTTGCCGGTAAAAAATGTCGAATACGGACTTGAGACTGTTTTTAGGTTAGTCGTTGCTCCTGGCTGTTTTGGACGAGCGACAGATAGCTGCACGTTAAATTGAAATAACGCTCGCGGAGAATCTATCAACTTCAGACTCCTTACTCAAAGGCCATCGCGTCTCGGTTATCGGAACTGCGTGGATATGCAACCAATTTTTCTTAAATCTGTTTTTTTTTAAAACCTGATCATTTCTCTTGGAACATTGATTTTACCATATTTTCCATGACAGACAATTGACCTTTACGATATCTTCGTTCAGTGTGGATATTTATTTTCTATTGGACACCCTATCGTGTTTATGGACCCGCCGAAGCTGTAAAGTAATCTGTCTAACTTTCTATGGGTACTTTTTTTTTTCGCTACCGAAAATCAGTGAAATATGCTGCTTTGCTCCCTTTCACCTTTTTTTGTGTGTCATCAATGTTTTTTTTAATCTATCCCAATCTCAAGAACGGACGTCTAATCTGAAGGGCACTTTGGATTCTTTGGATTCTCCGGAGTCCCGAACCAAAAATATTGCTCATCTCTTTGGACTGAATTGAAATTCCAGCTGAATGTTACATAGTGACACGTTTACGTCATTAACTGACGAACATGAACGGGATATGTTGTCGAGTGGATGAGAAGCTTTGTTAACGTTCGGGGAAGCGAATACGAAACGTTTGTGCAGGACCAATTGAAGTTTCTCGCCTGCATATACATATGTGTACACTCATAATGGCTGCCTAATGGATAATGTATCTGGAGCAATTAATTGCGTTAAACCTACATATTCGTAGAGTGACGTCAGGGGATAAGAGCTTGAAAAGAATTTTAGTTCAGAATAAATTTCAAGAATTCCTGGAGAGGAGTAACAGAGTGCTGGATGCTGCGGACGTTCCGCATCGCAGGATTCATGGTAGCTGAACGTGAGAAAATAACGGACGTTGAGTGTAACGAAAAAAGGGTATAAAAAAATTCAAAGATTCTTAATAAAAATAAGATTCGATTGGAATCCGCAAAGCATGAAGGACTTTGCGGCATATCTGATTAATTGGATAGCGGCGTCTCTTCAAAGCGCTCTCCAAGATTTTATCCTACCTGATTCAAATCGAGATCCGGACATCTGGAAGCGCATTCCTCTTGCAGACTTCCTGGAGGCCTCCGCACCTCGAGGTCTTCCGGCAGGAGCGTCGCGACGCTTCCCGTCAACACCAACACCTTCAGTAACACGCATAGCCTCTTCTCTAACATAATATCCAACCCCTACATAAAACCCTCGAAGACCTTCGCGGTTCCCCCAAAAAGCACCCTTTTAAATTCTAATCTTCATCTTCCACGCATCTTCCTCTCATCTGCTCATCCAACGGCTGAGGACCCGGCAGTCTCGTTCCTTTTGTCAATATTCAAATTTGCATTCTCCACATTGTCTTCTTTCCCAGAGCGTATCACCCACTAGGCTCTTATCATACGATAAAAAGGTTCACGCACAGATTTTATCCGTCAGCACTGAGTTCACTTAAATAAATAAAAAAATAGAGCTGTCTCTCACAAGCGTGCCACCTTCACTAATTTTCCAAAAAAATACACAAAAATATTGGTAGTCTCTCAAGTATTTGTTTCGTTGAAAAATCTCTTGGAATTACTACCTATATATATAAATGAATCGCGACGCTCGATACGTTCGAAGAGCAGCTCTGTCCTTTGCCGCTGACTAGCATAAGAGCAACTGACTACGAACTGGCAGCAGACAGTAAAGCCGGACTCCCACTACACGAAGCCACGAAGCGACCAAGTCCCGGGGACCCTTATCCACTTTCATCGCTTCACTCCCCTTGACCATCCCTCATTCCCATTCTCATTTTCATTCTCATTCCGAACCACTAGCTGCCGACTAGTACACTTGACAATAATACAAGCCGCAGAGCGAAACGATTTGAATCTTCGTTCATAGATAGCTATACATATATACATACTCTTAACTATATATAGCTACTACTCACTACCGGTCAATTGGCAGATTGACCTGTTCTTACTACAGTACTCCTGAACTTTCATTCATATGTTCGCACGTGCCGATAGATTGATCAACCAAGTATTCCTAGCGCTGAGTTCGCAATGAGAACCTGAAAGATGCTCGTTCGTAAGATCAATACTCGATATGATATTTGAGTTTCATCGATACACAGAGTATTGTACATACAAAAAAAAATATCGGGTAGACTCACTCTGCTAATGTCAATGTCAATGTTGAGAGCTGTGAAAAATCCTATGGACCCATATACATTCTTCATAGGGGATGATCTTGGCTGTTTAGTTAGGTGTAGGTAGGAACACACAGGAACGTCGGATGGAGATCCGCTGTCCTCTCGCTTTTTAGTGACCTCTCCCCTTTCTTAGTCACGAGCATTGTCGCGCGGTTCAATGTAAACTGGAAAGAGATCCTCAAACAAGACCTTTCTTTGCCAAGAGTGCCTTTCGGGAAAGATCTTTCTTTTGTTTACCTGAAAATTTGGGTAAACCATCCTGGTACCTATTCCTGGCCTGATCATGCAATTTCTTAAGGTTTTGCTTTCAGATTCCTTTTAGCCTTTGGCAATTCAACGATGCACTCGTACACGCATTTGCTTCTGTAATTAATAATCTTCTTCACCTGTTAATCAGCTGTTGAAATCGACTCGTTATGAAACTATCATTGCGCGTTCAATCCCAATCTCAATGGCCGTTACAGGTTACCTAGAGCTTCCTGCGGAAATGGCCAATATACTCCTCCGACCTCCAACTCGCTTAGTTACTGGCTTACCGAGTTGCTCTCTTGCTCACTAGCTATCTCCACTCGCTCCTCCTCCTTTTTGGTATGGCCTACAGGGATTATACAAGTAGCACTCACAAGCATAGTAGCTCATAGTAGCCACAGTAGCCGTAGTAGTCAGACCCATATGATCGCCCTAACGCTCGACACGCACTCGTTACGAGTCATCACGATGATCTATGCCTACAACAAACGTTACATCCTTAATCTGTCCCGTGCAGCCTACACTCCCATGTCCTAGGGTCAATCAGGCTCGTTTAGAAGTGAGCGAGAAAATGGAATGTCGGAAAAACTGAGAGATCCACTGGTGCTTTTTCGTGCCTACCTTATTGGGTATGTCGAATTAGGATGCAGAGATGAGTGGAGATGATCGATGATATTGTGCAGTAGGATTCGAACCTCTTGATTGATTTTCTTGAGTAATTCAAAGACTTAATGTCTCTATCCGTAACTTCTCTCAAGGCCTTAGAGGAACTTTTATAATCCGTTTATGATTTACTTACGGAGTAACTGCACTACTTTTTCTTAGCGATGGAACATACTTTTTTGAAGGGTGATTCCAATTAAATTTATCATCGTAATGATCCTGAAGAATAATTCGGCTGTTCTGATTGATTCGATATGGCCACTATTCGAGCCCATTAAGCCAATCCAAGGACATCAGACGAGGAGGAGGAATGGGCTCTCGAGTCAATCCTGAACACTGCGTCCGTTTCTCTTTTTGTATGTCTGTTTGTCGACTGCTCATATACGGGGTGCGGGTGGATCTATCGTTTAGATTAAACATTAGTCACTTCAATATCTTTTATTAAGAGGAATAAATTCAATTCTAGGAGAAACGTTACTGATGTAAATATTCCGTGTTAACACGTCATTACTATAATATGTATTGTTTATGTGATTTGAAAGAGCCTGACAATCTAGTGAATATAATTAATGTCACTGATAGTACGGAGAAGAAAGCAAAGATGAACTATGGGAATTTCAATACGTTGTAGAGAGTCAGATATCCAGTAATGTGTGTATGGATGCAGAATTGCTGGATCGATGGGAACAGGGTGTTCAAGTCTGAGACGCGAGGGGAAACTAAATGTGATATATAGAAATGCCATCTGAATAGTGGTATCTGGTACTGTTAGTTCTCAGGATTTCATGCAAGATGGCACTGAAAGCGACAATAAAGATTGACAATAATGAATATAGAAAAAGAAGGTTGGAAATAGATAAGAGATATGATTCCAAGAGACCAGTATAAGAGATTGCCTCCAGTGATCCCTCCACCATCCGCCTGCTACCAGTCGCCGAGTCCTGCGCACACAATTTTGAGCAACTTCCAGTACTTCTAAATATGCTTGACTGGAATTTCCGATTTCTAAGTGTTAATATATTACTTCATCGATTGAATTAACTATTTTAATGTTCCAAACACCTAATTTATTAATATTTCAATTTGAACGTATTTTATTTTCGATATTCTACAATTTTAATTCAATTTTTATCTACTCCGTATATTTTGCGAGATATTGATTTAGACACTACACTTTCTTAAAAATGTCTTAACAATAGGCTTTTTCAGTAGTTCTTGAAAAGTTCTATAGTTCCCGGTCTCGTATTCTAAGGGTTGCTTTGGGAACCAGCGGTGAGTAGCGGAGAACCTCTGCCCGCCAAGCTACGCGTTCGTGTTCACGTTTAGCTCGGCTACGACGGGATTCACATTGTCGGCGGATGCGATGATCACAAAATCCTACTTCCAGAGTCACCGCTTTGATTTAGCGCTATGACTTTTTTATCGCCTAAAACCGTAGCGTTGTGCATCTCCCTGCTCATCTCTGCCGTAGGATTGTGCATCTCCCTACTCATCTCACATCTTATGTCTTCTCCATGGTATTATGTTTCGTGATTGAAATATAAGTCGACGGTGCTGCTGCACTTTTGCTGAAAAAAAAGGACATCAAGATGGAGACGGCCAACAATAAAGCTGACGCTCAGCTTAACGCAGAGAAAAAATCGTACGCCGGTATTCCAGAGGCGGATTTTGTGGTAAATATATCAGGGATTAGCTAACTCTTAATTTAATTACTTACTATAGTGGCTTTTTTCTAACTGTTCTTACAAACGTTCTGTGATATCTTTAGTGAGGCACGGTTCGAAGTGTCGGCATGCTTTTTCTTTTTATATTAATACAAATTTTTAAGAAAAATGTTGACATACTCATGGTTTGTGAAAAAATTATCAACTATAAATTTCATATTTCTTTATGGAACCTATATTAATTGTCAATTGTCGCGGTAGTCTTGTCAGATTTAATTTGAGACCTTATATGGTTACATACTATTCACTGCTGCACCCACGAATTATAACTATATGTCATTATGACACTGGATAGTATGACTTACAGCGAGTATTTTTTTTTGTATCAAGTTAATTGTGTGAATTAGAATATTGTTTTAATACAATGATGGTTATGCATTTAGGATGATGTCGATGCTTTCATGGCCACCCCAGAAAATGAAGGTTCTGTCGATAAAGTTCTCAAAAAGCTTGACGAGAATCACAGCAAATATAAATTCATGGAGTACAATTTGGTCAATAAGAGGAGACGGCTGAAGGCTCAAATCCCCGACTTGGAAAGGTCTCTAGAAATGATAGAAAAGCTACAGACAGAAAAGAACAACAGCCATGACTTGGAAACTCAGTTCCTTCTATCGGAGCAAGTCTTTGCGAAAGCTATTGTACCACCCACAGATAAAGTATGTCTCTGGCTGGGAGCTAATGTGATGCTAGAGTACACTCTAGACGATGCACAGGAATTGCTTGTGAAAAATATTGAAGCAGCAAAAAGAAATTTGGGCTACGTTGAACACGACTTAGATTTTGTCAGAGATCAATTCACGACGACTGAGGTGAACATGGCGCGTGTATACAATTGGGATGTTAAACGTAGACAAGCTGCAAAGTCATCATGAAATTCATTAAAATAATGACGTCGTAATTCAATCAGAGAACTCCTAACCATAGTTTCTTCGAATCGACGAGGTGAAAAATCTACGTGAAGACCGAAACAAGTGGAACTATGACATTTTTTCAAGTAATATCATGGTTGAAGGAACAATTGGATGCAAGAAGAAATATATCTGCATTTTTTAGTTTAATGTTAAGCAGAATAATTACACAGTTGTGAATTAAAAGCATTTGATTGAAATTTTGTAGTTACTAAACTCAATAATTTATGCGTTCTTACAGATGAATTGGATACTTTTAAGAGTAACCTTTATACTTACGTTAGGATATTGATGAAAAATGTACCAAATACATGAAAATATAATGATTATCATACAAAATATTTAATGGGTAAATCATTTATCGACTTTATCTAGGTGTCATAATATGTTACTACTTACATTATCTTAACGTCTACGACGTTCAATAATCGCTAATCTTGTAATTCGATTTTCCCTATTCAAGTTATTATATCAGAAGAGTTAGTCCTAACATTTTGCTTATTTTGAACTTTGTCATAAAGGAATAGTTTGTCGTGTCTTATCTTATAAATCCTAATATTACTCATCAAGTATGTTGTAAGGCACATGGTCCAGCAGATTTTGCTAGAAACTTAAAGTAAAGGACAAGCTGCGACTAGTTTGAAACAAATGGTTTTACATGGTCCATTCTTTTTGTTATTCCGCTGTATCCTCTGGCTCCAATTTGATCAATTTCGCTTTCAATTCTATTATCGTTGCCTTAGCTTCGTCTAGTTCTTTCTTAAGTGTCTCCACCTCCGAAGCTCCTTCAGTTATACCTCCAAGATTTCTTCGTACATACCTAAATCTGTGTTAAGAAAATACCTTCGAAGATACTAAAAACAAAAGAATAAAAAGAACGTGAAAGGATACTCCAAAGCATCATCTGGCTTTTCCGTCTCTTCATATAACGATACAAGTACTTTTGTAAGTGCATCCATTACACCAGCGCGCTCCAAATACTTTCGGAACTCCTCGCGTTTAGAATCAATTGGCTGAAAAAAAATTATCATTAGAATAAATGAGATGAACATTAACACAGGATAAGGGTTAGAATCTATCCGTCAACTCTATGCCGACAAAATTTTTAATCAGTAGCAATCTTTGTAACTTTGATTTTACCTTATAGTTAGACATTTTTTCTTCTACAAGAAAATTCAGGCTGAGATATTTTATTCTTTTTTTTTTAATAGCAGCGATTTCAACGTGCTCCCTTAAGAATAACGAAAACGCCACTTAAAAGCACGCTGTTGAACGTGCTCCGGTAGTTCCCGATTGGCACCAATTATCGCCGATCAACCAAAATCTTGTCAGATTCCAGTGACACAAGCAAGCTTTACCTTTTATGGACTTGAAGTACCAAGGACTCAGAAAATACACTTAAATTGCACTTATATCATGTAAAATGCATCAGGTCGAGCTTCAATTGAAAACAAAGGTCCGTGCAGTGGCGCAAATAAAAACACTTCTCTAAGCTCCAGGGATATGCGCACAAAGAGGCGAGAAGAAACAATATGGTGGCTACTCGAGTTTAATCATTCGCCAGCGTACAGGAACAACTAGGAGTCTCTCATAACGAATAAGTGTTTTTCAGTGTAAAAGAGAACTCGGATTCTCGCAAAAGATACGCGCTTGTGATGTTTTATACAAAACGCGACATGATTTTATGTATTTTCTTGACGAGCATGATCGCTCTCTGTTCGCAACTCGGTGACAGAATGTTGAAACATGGAAGCACTCCCGCCATGCGCGCGATATTTGACAACCTGACACACGCGACAGTCGGTGCACTGACATGGAGCTTGATAATAATTCTATCGAGAAAATCTCTAGTGCATAATGTATATCAAATTGTTTTGTGCTTCCTCGTATCGTCATTAATCGATCTGGATCATTTTTTGTCAGCTAGGAGTTGGAAACTGAGCGTGAGTATCTTTGACGTTCAACTAAGAATGTTTCATAGTCGATCAAAAGAGAATGTCAACCGTTACAAATTGCATATACGTACCCGTGACATTTTTCTTGGACTTTCTCCTTCCTCCGTTTGGATAGAGTGATCCGAGGAATCTGCATGGACAGTGCAAAGGGAGGGATTAATTACAGTAATTTGAAGAAATGCAGTTGACATAGAGTGTGACACTTTCGAGAGCGAAAAGAAAGCGCCGAGAATGATTTCGATTGTTTCATCGAATCGTTTTTTTTCTTCTAACTGTCACGATTCACAAATCGTCCTTTGTTTTTCTGTTTTCTTCAAGTAGTCAGTAATAAATTTCAGGTTTTCTGTGCAGGATGCAACGCGTTTGGACAAAAGGCCCTTTCTTCACTGTTCGACAGTGCCAATATTCGCATGGCTGGTTCTCATGGCTATTTCGAAAATGACAAGTCGTCCGAATTTGATCTGTTACGCGTGGATCTTATTGGCGGCTTTTTTCAGTCATCATATACGAGATGCTAGCAGGAAAGGGATGTGGTTCTGTCCTCTTGGATCTACTCCGCCAATTCCTTATTATTTATATATTTTTATAAGCATGACTCTTCCTTATGTCATTCATTGGCTAATGTTTACGCCCACGCCTCCCGTTGAATACGATGCCATGTCAATCGATATTGTCTAATATTGACAGCGACTTTAGTGAAATTTAAAATATTGAAATTAAAGGATTTCATATAAAAATGTATTCATACTCTATTAACGCTCAATCTTCTGTATACAAATTGTTGCAAATTTGATACTGAGACTCGATAGGAATCAAACTTGAACAATATATCGATCTGATTGTTTAATGAATAAATTGCGTCAAGTGATGTGCTTCTATTGTCATCATCCTCGTGAATCCTAAATATTCGCTACCTTTTTCCAATTTCACGTTCCCCCACGGGATTTAAAATGACAGTCATTATCTTTTATTTTCATCAGCTGCAGAATGAATAATTTGAGCGTGCAACAATACATTCGTGCAGGAATGCATTACTGCAACTGCATTTAAAATGAATTACAATCCTTACTCCTACCGTAAGCCGATTAAAGCACGTAGCTAATTCACAATAATTAATATCAATAATTATCATCACTCGATTATCGACGATTATCATATCACTCTTCCATATATATATATTGTATACAAAGTGTCAAAAAATATCTTCACTGTATATCCCTAGAAAATAATACATAGTATTTACGCTAACCTCTTATTCGTATACTAAAGCAAAATTCTCAACAGACCAATAACAATGGCTGTCTCGAAAGACAGATCGTACCAAATACTTACCACACAATGAATTTGTACAATATTTCGACACAACTTCCAGGCAGTTGCCTAACGTAAGAGTCGTTACATACTATCGATATTCGATTGACGACAAATCGAGTGAGTAAAATACACAAACGACTCAAACTAGACCTCAAGAGGCACCTAGTAACGCTCGAAGTGGCTGCTTGTTCCAGTTGTAATATAAAACAGACTGCAGGGTAGGAAGGTAAAGCAAACACTGAGTAAGGCTGGGTCGGTAAGTGGGAAAAGGTACTTTTACTGTTTCCTCGGCTCCGGCAAAAGACATAGAAGCGCATGGAGCATTAGTGCTCTTGGAGGGGTTTTATCAGCATTCAGCATTCAACGTTCAGGCATTGCTTAGTTGGCAGTGTTACAGACGGTTTACAGTACTACGATCAGTTCAGTGAATAGTTTGGTTTAATTAAATTAGACATACCTGAACTAGAATTCATCTCGCTACAGTGTACAGTAAAAATTATAAATCCGAGGAGATTCGTCGAATTTATTAAATGGGACTGACGCACAAACGGATTTCTTAATTTTCGCAAAAGCACTTCGTGCACCACTGGAGATACTGGTGGGGGAATATTTGATCGAGGAGTAGAGACACCTGTAATGTCGTCGGAATATCTTGGATATAAACTCGAGAATGATAACTCGCTGATAACAGCTGCCTTGGCACATTACGGGACGTTCCGTTCCTACGGAATCTACAAGGAATCTGTCTGAGCGCCCGTGGCCTGTCGTACAGACTGTTTACCATGGTGAGTACGGATTTATTTATCTCCCAGGACTTATTGAGTGTGTCTGTATACCATTGAGAGGAACGATCGATTATTATGTTGCTGACTTCATATATTCGTTATCGGGTATTAATTCGTTGAACCTCGTTTACAGCACATTACGCTCATTCAATTGAAATGACGGTTATTACGAATATAAATAAGTTTCAAGAAATAATACTTATCAATCTTTATGCTTGAAATTGCTGTTGTCATTCTTAGAAAACGTGTGGGATGAATCGACGTGCACGACGTTAATTAAATACATGCATAATTACATACATCCGTGTGGTCAAGGACAGATTGAGATAATTCAAAAGTCGAACAGGCACTCGAGTGCTTTTTTTATCTTTCCACAATATGAATTCGATTTGTATAATAACGATAAGGCCGCACTACGATTCATGTGCGGATATAAGCCTCGTGCACGCGGATGTTCAAAATGGTTAGCTCGAGAAACTTTTCTTTCGCGGTACGACTGTAGGAATAAATTTTTCAAATTCTTACGTACAAACGTAACCGTCGTAGCCTTCGAAATGCGTGGACATCGCGTTAAGAGTAGCCTTGCGAAATATCGAAGGAAGTGCAGAGCAGCCGTGCGTGGAATAGGCAGAGATCCTTTCCATATTCTTGCATTCCTACTTTTAAAATCGTTACGGGATTTACACACCGCCAGCGTATCCTGCCAGACTCGTCCATGGTTGTGTCTTTTCTTATGGCAATTACGAGCCTGACCCACAGGGGATCGTGACGTCACTCGATAAGACGACTATTGTGACTTTCGATAAAATATTAATTATCGTTATCCGATCAAAGGCTGACTAATTGATGGAAATACGTGCTTTTCGTTTTTCAGCCGACATTTGAGGAACTCACGCTATACTTTTTTATAGCCTGTGGTGTTGGCACCGGCGCCTTCTGTATGCTGTTCGTTTTGGTCACCATTTTGTTCTTTAAATTACGACGGATGACAATAGACGGGTGAGTAGAGTGCAATTCTGTTTTCTTACGTAGGTCAGATAGCGAGTTGATAATTCATTGAGTCAGAATTTAACGATAGAGATATTGCCTTAAGCGTTTACTTGTTTAATTACAAAGCAATCCGATAAGAGAAAACAACTATTTAAATGCTGATTCGCTTGAACAATTGTGAAATCACTGATAGTGTATCTACGTGAGATCTTGTAACGGGGGTTTATTGTGTTTCTGATGAAAATTTATTTGTAGCGATGAATAAGGTATGATATAGGTATGCGTGTAATTCATACAGTAAAATCCTAGATGCGTAAAGACTTTCAACGTAGCACGCACGCCACGTGCGAGTAAACTGAGACTGTGGTAAATATTGGTAGTTGCGACGCGTCGGTAATTTTGTACCGTACCGAAGGAGTGGCGTTTATTCTGTGTAGTAAGAATAGAATGATTCTTGTGAAACACGAAATATGATTTTATTTTCAGATCTAATCAACTCAACCGGCAGACGAACATGATGGCTGATTTTTGCTATACGAATCCAACTATTGTCCCTGGGGAGGAACTGTCTCGTCGTGGATTTTCCATGTACAGTGGCTCTGGTCAAATAAGTAGTGTAGAGTTTGGTAACAAAGCCAAGGACTACAATACTCATCATGAAGCTCGTTCAAAATTTTAGAAGTCGTCCTCGCTGCCTCGTCTCCATTGAATGAGCTACGATACTTGTTACCGTTTTTTAATTGTTTACGCTTTCTGGAATGATCATCAGAGAATCCCGTTGCGTGTTTCGTTATCGGGAGACGGCACAAAGGTACAAAGTCTTTATTTTGGAAAAGGAAACTGCACAGCCGACGTTTAGCTATTAGTATTAGGTATCCGAAGAAATTGCATCAACCAAGATTAGTCAATTTTATATTGACGGTATTTCTATACGATTATATTCTCTGGTCCCTCGAGGGACTGTCATGTGTATTAGCCTTTGATCGTAGGAACATACCGACTTCTGGAAATTGTCGGTAACTTATCGTTGGTCGGTAAAGACGCATGCGAGCGTCATGATGTAATTTCAACGAAGAAAAAAAAAAATGAAATACCTAAGGAAGAGACAGAGAAATCTTAAACGATTGAGTCAACTGTAACTGTGGTAAAGATAAATTCTTTTTTTTTTTTTTCTATTTAATTTATAATCTTTGGTACGATGTACTTATAACTATGACGTATATCCGTTATATTTTTATTCACTGTTTATAATGTTAATCTAATAACGTTACCATGGTAATTGCAACATTCTTATATGTACCATTTTGTGTTTGCGTACCAAAGAAGAGTGTCAAAAGAAACTAAGGATGCACTCAAAACTCCAGTATAAAGTTAAGTAACACAAAGAGTGTCAGCTCTACCAGATCTCGAATAAAGAAATACAAATTTCTAAAATCCAAACTGTTACAGTACTACATCGTTACTTCGACCAATACACTCACACGTAAGGATTCGCAATAGCGGAAAGAAGTTCGCAAAATGGCGAGGATCAACGAAGAAACGTAGTCAGGTCCTTAGCGCGATGCAGCCTCCAACGCAAGTGGTAAAATAATATAAGGCGACGCGATTTCCAAGGAGGCATTCAACGTCATCGCTAAGAGGGGATGCTGCTCGTAGGTTCCGTTGGGTATCGTTCAGGGTAGGCAGTAGTATAGGATAGGCCGTAATTGGTATAAAATCGTCGAGCAAACACATCGGACAAGACAGCCCGAGGGTTGTGGGCGGTGTTGCGTGCCGTATCCCTGGTTACCGTAGGACTCTCCCAAAGCACCCCCCCAGTACCTTGATTGCGCACACAACTACCCCTTGGCTGTTATACATATATATACTCACCCAGCCCATATAGCATATAGCATACTTCGCTACATAAACACGCCCCTTTTTCCATGTACACTGATCCCCGTTTTCGCGTAATCGACCCCCGCGCCCCCTTCTATATATTCGCGCATTCCCATATTCCAGTGCCATAAACCGAGCTCGCCTTTCGCACTCTCTTTTTTCCCAAGGACCTTTTCGCACGAGGATATCCGCTTGCGATTTTGAAGCTCTTCGCGCCACTGCCGAGCACCCCTCTCGCCCCCAGCCACCCTCCCCACTACTGTTTGAACACTGTACGAGGGTATTAAGCGAAGTACGAATTTTATACGCGCAATTATTCTAAGCACCGGTCCAGGATAATTCGTGACAAGTGTTAATTTAGCGCACGCAACCTGTCGAGTGTTTGGTTTAGATCAAAATGGCCCCCTTCTGGCCCGACGCTGATGCACCCTGAAAATTATATCCGTGACTATTTTCTTTAATCATTGGGGATTGCGTGTAGCGCTACAGGCTGAGTTTGGAATCCTGGCATATGTTATTCTATAGGGTGATCGACAAGTACTTTGACATACTAGACCTAATAGCGGTGAAGATTTTCGCAAATAGAGCAAACTTTTCTGCCGCGCTAGCAGCTAATCTAATGGCGTTCAGTCTGCCATTCGGCCAATAAACGTTAACGCCGCTGATCCCTCGAGACAATATTCCCGATCCTTTTGGCAAACGAAACCTTCCATACTTTTTTTTCCATATTTCCATCGAACAGCTTCACCGACGCGCACATAAGTCCGAGCGATTTTCCACCGTAATTCTTTCTTTCTTAAAATTTACTCGCCTCAATTTTTGCCCAGTCTTAAATGCTTGACGCCGCGACGCTCTCATTACTTTCTTATCCCTCGCTCTTGCTACCTAGTGCCCTTTGCTCGTTCCTTGGGCAACATACACGCTGTACAGTCCACGACACAAGTACATGCTCGACCAAGTGCTCGCGTATAAAACTTTAAAGCCTTTGAGGTCTCATATTTTTACGAGCGTCCAGTCACTAAAGGAAACAAAAGCCTATGAGGTCCATGGGGTCCGATGCCAATCACCCCCCTCTCTTCCTCTCCCTCCCCCTCTCTCTCTCTCTCTCCACCATACGAATCCATGTACCTATCCGCAAGAGTCGACCCAACGAACAGGCTGTTTCTCGAAGGGAATCTCAACTCACAGAGATTTCTTTAGTTTTTCTCAATTGAGTGAAAAGGCAAAGCATTTTCTTTTCAGCACCCAGGGGGTAAAAATGCTGGAATTAAGGACAGAGCCATGAACGATCAACCCTAACGAGCGATCGTACAATTTCACAGAATCGTGATCTGCCCGAAGAATTTAACAAGGGACACGCGTTGTGTCTCTTGGCGACGTCACACACGTCCTTACAATACTTTATACGTCAGTCTCCATACTCTCTCTCTCTCTCACTCTCTGGTTTACTTCTGTCTCCACAGTTCTCTCTGTGCTCTCATTACGGGAACGCCTGGATTCCCAGCAAGGAGTGACTCCACGGGCACCAGGAAACCTGCGGGTTTGACTAGCGTAATGGCGCGGTACGGAGGAGAGACTATAATAAAGAGGCACGTGCCTATCGCGAACAGCCCCATGCCGAGAAGCACACGACCGACTACGAGACTAAGAATCACCAAACGGATCCTTACAATTAGTTTATTGTTCGTCCGGGTGACAATTAAATGGGCTCTGAAGAAAAGTTGGGATCATTTAAAAAAATATATATATGCTGTACCTAGGGGAGAGATGCGAGGGCTGAGGATTTGCCAGAGGCGAATGGGTCTGGATGATATCTCTCAAAGTGAATTGCGTATTTAGACTGTGAGAGAGATTTTTATAATTATTTTCAAAGAGAGATAAAATGTTTTTGAGTTAAATGAAAAAAATTTGTATTTCCCCAAATGCACTTTTCCCAGTCATTTTAGGCTTGTCCGCGTATTGTGTAGCTCGGGAATAACCCGATTTTGTGGAAATTCCAAACTACCCTGATTTTATGGGCAATGCTATTTTTCCTTTTGGAAATGGAATTATTAGAGGTGTAAAGCCACCAGTCGACTACCGTAGCAAGTACCTGTTGTCTATTGGGCTAAATAAATCGCACGGACAGATGTTGCTGGATCGTAAATCAAAGGCTAATAATGGGTCTAGCCTCAGTCCTGTAGGATTTTGGATTGAGCAACCGTAATGCCGGTGGCGTTGGAATAAGGGAGACTCGTTAGAGAAATTTTGGAAAAGCTCTCAGGGCAATTGCGATTGCCGAGGTTTACTCGATATTTACGAACGGCTGATGATCGTCAGAGGAAAATATGATATATTTTCGGTGTATAGGCAATGCACTGCTTATCGTACTTGTACAATATTTACACGTCTTAATTTCGAAATCCCGTAAAATAGATTACACTGTCGAATTTTGTCACACTCTTAATTTATATTAATATAAATAATCGTGTATGTATAATATTTATATACGTGCTCGATGTACATATATGCTATATGTATAATATTTATATATTCGTATTTATATATGTATACTCGTTCGTCTATTTATCCGTTTCGTTATATCATCGACTCCGGCAAGAAACAGTGGGAGAAAATTATTATATTAAATATTTTTAGTCGTTAGGTATACTGGTATTTGGGATACGCTATTTACATACGTACTCGGATCCTTCCCGATAATTCGAGAGCTATTCGTTAAATAAACGCGGATAAAAATATAACAATTATCGTTAATTCATTCTTTCGTTCAATAAGTGGGCGCATCTTTGGTCGGTTGGCACAAGCACCGGTCAGTCTTCGGATCTATGTAAGATTATACACACTTCGTATTGGTATTTACCTTAAATGGCTAATTGTAAGTTCATTTACACTTTCACGTTATTTACACTAAAAGAAAATTGATAAACTCCGCACCTACTATCGCCAAATATTTACACTAGAATATGACTTACGCTCGTCTTGTGGAAATTACTATTAGCTATTGTATCGCAGAACACGCCGTCTTTTAAATTTATCTATTTTATCTCCCCCCCCCCCTTTCCCTTATCTTTGTCACTTTTTGATTATATCACTGGACTCCTATTGTCAATTAGAACTCCCGGCGTGACTCGCGTCCAGCGCGAATTTCCTATGAGACTCAATTCAGAATATCGAATCCGATAAGCCAGGATTTATTATGTTGCGTCAACGAAATTTAAATTATTCGAAAATTCTTCATTAACACTCAGCCCCAAGCGATTTTCTGTTGCTGAATGAAAAATGTTTCGTACGAATAGTGCAGGCATTACGTGCGATACGCATTCAAAGATCTATTACGTTCTCTTTCAGAATAAAATAAATTGATAATACCAAGTGTCACAGACTCTACGTATAACTGGGATTTAGCGAGTCCAGAATATCGAACATTCCCTCGGATAACTTAGCTTTCTCTTGACGGATCGTTTATTCTTCTTTCTGAAGAACCGGAAAAGCTGAGGTCATCCTCGAGGGCTTCTAGAGCTTTGAGAAGTGCTAAGTCGGCACCTCGAGCGCGGGTCAGTGAACGAATTGATGATGATGTGTCTCATGATGATGTTGATGTGACGTGGCCAGTGGCGGCGTGGTACCAACGGGCACTGACGCGGCGACAGCAGTTGCATGAGAATGCGCGTGAAGAGCTTGGACAGTTCCTGGACTATATTGTTGGGAGTCTACGATGACGCTGGTGTAAGCCGGCGCTTCCAATGGATGTTCCAGGTGATGATGGGGATGCCGCGGTGCGCTATGATGTTCAGAATGGCCCGGTGGATATGACTCATGATGAGGTATACCGACGGCGCTCTCTCCGTAGGAATTGTTGTTATTGTAGCCACAACTCGAGAACATTATGGCTTCCGGTTCGCTGACGTTCGTCGTGGAAGACGAGGATGACTCTAGGAGATGATGATGAGCGGGATATCCTGGTGGTAAGGAATGGAGACCTAGGGGACTTGGTAGATGCGTGTCAGAGGTATCCGAACTGCCACAGGAGTTCGAGGATGCCGAGTATGGCCTCTTCTGTTGATTCTGAGGACTGTGCTGTTGCTGCAAGGTGGTCGCCGAGTAGGGTCTCTTCCTTTCGCTCTGAGAACTGCTCTGATGTTGCTGCTGGGTGACGCTCGAATACGGCCTCTTCCTTTCGCTCTGGGTACCAGGTTGCTGCGGAGGAATGGTTGCCGGCGCGTGGCCATGATGAAGTAGCTGAGGATGTTGCTGATGGTGGAAAGTCGACAGAGAGTCGTGATGCATTCCTGGCAAAAAAATCAAGGCGAACGATAAACATAACAACTGGATCATCTTTCACAAAGATTTTCCTTCTCCTTTAAAGATCCTTACCCCCATACTGATAGAAGAGATCAGCTGGATAATAAGCCTCGTCCTCGTGGCTGGTACTATTGGCACTCAGTGTCGGCGCATACGTCGAAGGTAGGTATTGCACATAGTCTGTTCCAGGATATCCGGAACTGTCCGTGTACTCCGTATCCGGTGGCTCGTTGGTTCTTCCTCTATAGGGCGGAGTAGGACTATGTTCGGCATCCAGATCATGACTACTTCCTGTTCCCGAGGCGCAGGTCGACAACGGCGCACTCGGTGGGTTGCCGGGACTGGATGAGGGAAACTTTTGCTCCGCATTGAGTATCAGATCAGCAGACTCCATTTCGGACAGCACGTAATTCACCGACACGATGCAATGGGGTCTGGAGCTTCGTGAATTGTGAACTATCGTCGCGTAAGACTGCATCCAGACCCAGCCACCGGTCCTCGTTAGGAATCTGTAGTACCTGGTAGTGACTTGGCCCTTGGATAAGACTGCCGATCAGAAAAAAACGAAGCCACTGTCAATATACTTAAGAAAAAGTGCATAAAGTGAAAATCCTGTATTGAAGTCGGGCAAAGAAAAATGTTTCTCCGGGAGGAAGAGGGAGGAGAGGAAAGGAATATAAAAAAGAAAAGAATCTCTCTCCCGGTATCCCGTGCAGAACATTAGTGGCATTATGTCAGGCTCCCTTCGAGTTACGTTCGTGAAACTGCGAGTCTGTTCAAACAACGATAGCAGTAACAGCTCCTCCTCCTCCTTCCCCCATGTCCCACCAGTCCCTGTCCTCGTCCTCGCGGACTCACACCCGACCCTATACCTCAATCCCTGCATCCCTCTCTCTCTCTCTCTCTAACCCCCACGCAACTCCTCCCTCTCCTCCTCCCGGTCCCTGTGTTCCCTCTGTCTCAGTCTCTCGCTCTGCGGTGCGCGCTCCCAGCATCCCAGCGTGGCTGCATAGTTCAATCAATAATATACACAACCCATATGCACGGAGTACGTAGCAGGTAGATACTTAGCCCGGAATACAGGTATATAAGCATACATGTATAAAAGCACAGAGGTACAGAGAGGCCAGGCGAAACTCGTAAGGCTGATGCAAAGCCTGCAAAATACAAGGTACCTCCGTGCGGCAGAAGGAAGAGAAGAGTTCTCAGAGTAAAAGGGAGGAAGATGAAAGGACAGTTCTCGTACACGAGTAGCCAGAGAGTTAAGCAGTGTCAGCTGGTTTGAGCTGAGACGTTTTCTCGAGTAGGTAACCCTCAGAGATCGTGGACCCTGGAGGATGTACTCGGTGGGACGTATTACAAAGCCCCGCGTCCTCCCAGCTCATTTCCAATACCTTGACCAGCACGAAGGAGCTATCAAAAGTCGTAATACATATAAAGAAAGAGTCGGTACTCACGTATTCGATGAGCTTGTTGCATCTGCATCAGGTCACAGCCATGAACGTATCGATAGAGCGTCTTCTCAATGAGATCCTGAGGCTCGTAACCGGTGAGTTGGGAGACCCTGTAAAAGAGTGTCAATTGAATACTCTAATACTAAAATACAGAAAAGCGGAAGAGAAGGAACCAGCCGATGTCGCGGAGAGCGGTAAGTTGAAGAGGAAAAAATTTCAAAGTTCCAATCGATTTATCCAGCCTGTGTACAGAAGCGAGAGCAAACGTAACGTAGGTGATGCATCTATGTGCATTATAAACCTATGGATATATCTATAGATATGCCTTACAGCACATGGTCATTCCCAGTCGGGATATCGTTGGGTTTGCCAACAGCGGATTTTTATTTGTCTCCAATAAAACAAAAAAAAAGCACACAGAGCTCTCGTAACACGAGACTGATTTTAATGGCTGGCACCAACTCCCTCCCACTGAGCCACCTACTTCTCTTCGACCACCCCCCTCCCCCCCCTCGACGTTCCTACTTCAGCTCACGGTCCCTCCTGACTCTTTTTCTTTTTTTTCTCTATCGAAATATTAATGGGTGCAACCCAACACCGGTTTGTAATTACATCGAAAATAAATTCTCTCGGTTCACCCTGTTCTTGCTACTTGGTTCAGCCGCCGATTGAGAATCCCCCTTGAGGACGTGTCTGGCGCTTTCGCTTGTCCCACGCAAAAATTGGACTTACCTAGCGTCTAGGAATATAAGCTTGAGGTCCAGAGACGCCCTGAACATGAACATGTTCTGATGCAATTTTATCTCTGTTATCGCACTCGGCGGTAACGAGTGACCAACAGCCACGAGGCCGACGTTCTGTATGCAGCCCGTGTCCTCGTATTCGGATCCCACTGGACTCGGCAGATTGAACTGTTTCACCTTCAGGTATCCCGAGCAGTGTATCACCTGCAAGAATGATAGACAAACGTTAGGTATAGCATGATATGTATATTTATACGCTATATATATGTTTTCGTAAGATCCAGCTACGGCCCATCCGCAGCTGCAGCTGCGGGCCAGAGTCGCTTGCAGATGCAAGAGACAAGTGGCGCCTCTCGAGTCGCGACGCGAGGGCGAGAAGCGTAAAGAACACGCGCGGCAAATTACCAATTCCGTGGTAATTGAATAGTCAATGAAAGAAAAGTGCGTATAGGGTGACAAGGGAGAGCGGGCGCGTAATTTGTGAAGCAAATCGTGCATCGTCACGCGTGTACGCGCATTCCGGTGCATATGTGCTTCGCGGTTCGATAAGGGCGGAAAAAAAATTAAAAATTAATTTGAGTCAAGGGTCCCTCGGGTACGCTCGTTTGATAAAATTATGCTTCACGGAGATCATGTGTGGGTACAGTCAAGTGAATACGTCACTTGTGAGCATATGGATAAAATGACGGAACACGCGTGTAATCTATATGGAATACCTACCGTCTCCCGCGTGATTACTTGCTTATATGTATACTTGACGGCTCGGTTGCTCCCCATGGATACACGCAGAAAAGCCAACTACGCTTTTGGCTTTGTACGCTAAGTGCCATACAAAAAGTACCCCTCCGCTTGGTTAACAGCTTATAGGGGGTCGGCATTCATGACTCTGCCTAACGCCATGGGGTTTTTGTGTCTGCGATTTCCTCGAGGACCATGGTCAACCTAGCGTTGCGGCTCGAGAGAGCTATTTGCCAAACACACTTATTTCTTTTGATGGGGACGGCGGGGGAGGGGGACGGAGTTTCCCTCTATCTTGGCTTCCATATCCCATAGCGTGTCGACGCAATTATCTTTTCACGCTGTTAAGAACAATCGACGCTACGAATTGGATACCAAAGTTCGGATAATTGTTCAGGATCGTAGAGACGCTTACTGAGAAATACATTGAAAATTGCACAACCGTTGATAAGAGTGTTAAAGAGCGATGCGCGAAGTAGTGTGTGTGTGAGAGAGAGAGGGAGCTAATATTTTTATTAGAGGGATGCAGCGAGAGGCAGAGACGAATTTGAACGGTGCGCGCAGCTACCTGGTGGCCATTTTACTTATGGACTCGGCGCGTGACCGGGACAATGCTGTCCCTACTTAGGCAACCATCCCTTATCTTTTATTGAGTATTTATATTTTTATTCGTTTTACGATTTCCTGTACCGTGAGCAAGAGCAACTGTTATGCTAATGCGAAATCGGCAAAACTTCACACCAGTCATCCCTATTGCCTTCGCTCTTATTGTTCAGCTCGACCAGGAGAAGGTAGCCAGGAGCATTGTCGAAGCCAATAAAACAATAATCGGTTAGCGTAGCTTCCGAATTTACGTAATAGAAATTTGCGGTCGTCAGGGTCTGTATTGACCGTTTCCATGGTTACCTTGAATCCCGCGGCCGTCAGTCCGGCGTTTCTCTTGGCGAGAACGCACTTCATCCTCAGGAAGAAAACGCGCTCCAATTCGATTTCGCCGCGGGCGTTCGCCGCCGGTAAAGGAAATCCACCGTTTCCGGAAGACGCGTGACTTAGACTGAGAACAGCCGCCATTTCCTCGTGGTCCCATTGATGAATGTATTCGTAAATGCTATTTCCGGTTAGTTCCACCTGCGATTGAATAAGGAATGGACGTTAGTGAATGTATTATATAATAATTAAATATTGCGGTTACAATTAAAAATTTGGGAACGTCTCTGACCTGCGAGAGACCCAGATGCACGCTGGCCGTTTCGCTGATGTACATGATCTTCCCGTCGGGCGCCACCACGAAAATGAATCCATCCAAAGTCTAAAAAGTCAAAATTCATACTGACTCGGTGCGTCCGTTATAAAAATAAATTACAGTACCTACGAGGACTAAGGATTTTGATTTTTCAATTTGACAGGACTTGCATGTTGCCGGATGATAAGACAGGTATACTTACTTGTAAGAGACATGATCCCAGCTCCTTGATGCTGGCTTCACGTGGGTTGCTCGGGGGTGGGGTCGCGCCCCAAAAATCTCCTAGACCTGAAATATTTATCAGTCATGTAAACATGTACCATTGCACGTATGAGATTAAAATTAAATATTTTCACGATGACCCGAATGAAAATAGGTCATTGAATTTCACATGGCATATACGCATGTACATTTTTCATATGTGAATATTTTGTGCCACATATGGCTAAGCCTTTTGTGCACGCGTATACGTGCTCGTGCATTCATTACGAATAGCACCAGGAATATAGTATAGGAGTTCCGAGTAAAATTGCCTGATTAATAGTCTTTCCTAGGATTAAATAATATCAGGCACTTTGGTGATAATCATTAACCAAGCGGATTACTATGATTGGGTCTATCGATCTTGTGGGAATCGTTACACATTTCATATACCTCGTTACCAATGAAATGCGATTTTGATAAATTGTCAATATTAATATTACCGAGTAGTCGCAGTCAATAAAAGTTATCAAACGTCTTTACAGAATGAACCTGAAACATTATTTTTATCACGTTTTTCTCTTCTGGGTATTACACATGGCGTTTCTTTTTTTTCTAGCCACGCAGACTATGAAAAATATATAAAGAAGAAGGAAAGAGGATCTGGTGACAATAACACATGAAATTTCATTTGTCACGTATTCCAGGGCACGCTTTGCTTTTATCTGATCAACCGGAGGCTGGACGGACGTCTCAATGAGAAAAATCTTAGGATTTATACTGAATAACACATACTCGGACTATACAGGATGTTTGGGAATGTCGACGTTGAGATTTTTCTTAAAATATTCAAAAATATATCAAAAGATCACGTCGGACCTTCGTAAGCCTGAAATTTGTCAATTTAATTTTTTTTTTCTAAATTGCCCGAATTTCAAGAAGACATGTCAGCCAAAAAAGAGAAAAAAGTTCTTGAAACTTAACGATTCGGGAAATAGGGTATACGGAGTGGCAGGGGTGCCGAGACGTTTTTTCTTATTCACTTCTTTTTTTTCGTGAATAAAGACGCGCCTTACCGTAGAGGGATGCAGCCACTTGAAATTCAATTCGCCGATCCCTCGCGGGGGCTATTGTAACACTATAACAGCCCCCATGCTTTGCTTACAAAGCACCAGGGCTAACAATGCATTAAGTGCGCAATCACACCCATCTCATCCGATACTATTTGCCCTTTGCGCGTAAGTGTCTGGTCGTTGAATTAACAAAAGCAGACATATAGAGAGACAGAGAGAGAGAGAGAGTAGCAGGTATCTATCTTATCGACGAATATCGACAGGCTAATTGATAAGGATGAAAGAGACATAAAAAAAAAATGTTTCCCTCACCGTCCGGAAATAGCTCTCTGAGCTTCAAGTAACTCGTGGTCAATCGAATGATGCTGGCCTTGTCGAGCTGCGTCGTGATGGCCGCCGGAAGCGGAAGTAGCTTAGCAAGCTCAAAGAACTCTTGATTCTCCTTCTCGCGACGCGTTCGCGCCGCGTTCTTGCTTTTCTCTTTCATCACAACTTCCTGGGGACCGGATGAGACCAGGCCACCAGCGCCGATGATCGAATTCTCTTTGTGATGTTGGTGGGAGCTCAGATCCACGGTGTCTGAAGTAGGACTGCTTCCTGAAATCAAGATAAAGATCCAAGGTTCTATAATTTATTCAGATAAAACGTAACGTATATCGTTTAAAAACAAAAAAATCATTCTCGTGCGACCCGGGTAAAACTTTTGTCGAATCGCCAAAAAAAAAGAATCTCTAAGAATATAATCGATCGACAAATCGCCCTTAGACCATACCGTTTAATGTCCAGCGCGTGGGTGGGCAGCCCTTAAGTCGCACGGTAGGATAAAGAAACGTTATCGAAATGGATACAGCAATAATACGAATCGGAATTGAGTTATGTTTCCATGGCGTAAAATGGTTGCTATCGGTATACACATAGGATAAATTAAGTTAACTGCGCTACGCCTAGTGTTTGCCTGCTCCCCATATAGCGTTTCTTTATTATAGAGCTTCGGATATACCTGTCGGTAAAGAAGAACAAGTTACCGATCGCATCGTCTCTCCGGTAGAGCGAGTAAACATTGCACTACCTAGAAACAGGATAGTGCTAAGAGCAACGGAGATTTGTGTAATAACAACAACGAAGCGACCACCTATATACATGTCTGTTAGTGATACCCAGGTGTATCGGGATATCGAGGATCTCCGGACGATCCGTCAAGTCCCTGAGTTTGTGAAAAAAAGAGAAATTAATATCGAAGAAAGAGCGAGAACGAAGCCGCTCGTTACACGGATGGAAAAAGCAAAGGGAGCAAGCAAGCCGTCATTAAAGTGACGCCAAGAGAGCATTCTAACGACGTACCTAACCATCCGTGAGACTTCTCACGAATGGAAATTTCCATTGAATAATGCATTTTTTTACATCGCGGCCCCAGGAGTCGTGCGGAGACACAAACCGTCTCCTATTGTTTCTTGTTAGAGCAGCGAGACGACCATGTACCAGTGTGCGCGAAACGTTTCGTAGTAGTGCGGAAGAGCCGCGTACCCGCAGTGCCATTCCGCATCGCGGAAACGCAACGATACCAAGAAACGACCAGGCGAGAATAAAGGGTCGCGGGTTGCGCAAACGGCGTCAATGCCGTCACTCGTCTTTCGTACCGGCTGGCCGACCTCGTCGGTTCTAACCTCTTTAGCATTGCTGGTGGCAGCAGCTAATGCGAGCTTCTCTCGTACGATTACGACTACACTCGTTTCCCGTTCCGAGAACAACGCGGTAAGGTTGGCCGCCCTTATTGCACTACCGGGAAGCTCGCAAGCTCTTCCTCCCTAGAAACCGTCTCTTTCTCTAGCCACCATTTCTATAGACGAGAAGAAAGCAAGCGAACGGTCCAATGACGTCACGGCGCGTTTGTTCTAAGCCCGAGACTCGTTGCGATGAAAATAAACACTGATAAAATACAATAAGATCATTATGGCGTATCCGGTTTGACGTGGGATCAGTCGTGAATACCTTTGTGCGCAGCCTGCCTTCGCCTCCAACTGTTGATGTAGGGATCGCTGTTCAGGATCGCGCTGCCTCCGCGTCTCTGATTCTCGATCATGGGTGCCATTTTGGTTCCGGACTCTTAATGACTTCATAAACTCCCCTCGCGGCGCTTGATCACATAGGTATACTCGACGCACGTTGCCACTGGACCGGAGACACTGGACGCTCCCGAACGTCAAAATCGATTGTCGATATCGACAAGAAAAATGCATGGACGAGCGGAAGAGGTGAGGTGAGAATTATCGGCAACGGGAGATCGTATATTCTTTTTTTCACGTCTGAATAAATCCGCTTCCTCAAGGCACTTAAACAAATATATATATGTCAAAGCAGGAGCGCACCAGTCCTGCTCGGCAAGTTGCCGCTGGCACTTCAGTTTCGACGACTGTCTGTTCCTAGCACTCGGAGCGGACTTGAGCGTGCTGAACTCACCCCCCATGTTGTTTCTCCTGGCTGGCGATAGGGTGGTACGGATTGCGGAGACGAGGGGATCTGAGGTGGGGTAGTCAGAATATAGGAGGTACCCACCCTTACTTTAAGCTCCACCCTTAGCAGGGTCAGTCGCAACAGAAGAGCCTGAACGTCGTTTGCGTGTGGACACGTGGGTGGGTTACCTAAGCTTGGGGTCTGCTAGGTAAGTGTAGGTTGTTGCTTTCTGAGGTGGGGAGGAGTACGGTGAGAAGCTGAGGACGGGGGGGGCCTGCCGGACGTGGCTGGTAATAGTGCAGGACAGAGAGGCTCTTGGGAAAGCCCCAGGGTGATTCCCGATGAGGTAGGAACAACGGGTGGCAAAATCGAAAGTAAAGGCGATTGCTGGTGGCTCTACTGTTCCGTTGACGAGCGCCCCAGGGTTCCCCAGCGCTAGTTTATATGCGTCTTTGCTGGTATTAAATACACCCCTAGGATGGTCATAAAATCGAAGGATTTTGTCAGCACTCGTCTTTCGGAATTGTCCGATCTTTTCACGGTGTGACGAAAATACGGAAGGAATTTGGACAAACGGAAAATAGTCTTTGAGGTAAAAACGCGTGAGAAAATCAAGGGACGTCGGATTCACGAATTTTCGTCCAGATTTAAATAATCGTGCTTATCGGTTCTACGATGCTTTTCATTTCGTTCTAACTAGATTCTCGCAAGCAGGTTGACAACCTGACTTTTACAACGTGACCGATATGCCAGCCACCTTGCGGAGCTCAGGTTCTCGACGTGCATCACTGGGAAACATGTGTTCCAAACGTGTCGACCTGCGTGAAAACCTGCCGGGAACCCATAGAGAAAATGTTTACAGGAAACACGTGGTGTTGTCAATTTTGACTGTCCGGTGTTCTTGCACCTCGCACCGCACCTTTCCACTTTCGAGCTCACAGTTTTAAGTTTCGTTAAGGTGCATTTCGCGCAGGTAGACAAATCTAATACGAAACATGTGTTTTCCTTGAACCTTTCACCGTTTACCAGCATTCCCCAATACGTTTCCCTGCTTCTTCTCTCTATACCTTTTCCTTAAGACTGGAAGATATAACGGTGCGACAAAACCCTCGGCAGAGCCTTTGCGCACCACGTGTATCTACTTGGACTGTTTGTTTAACTTGTTTCGGCTGGCAATAACAGATGCTTCTCGTGGAAGGTGCACCGACGCTTTTTCACCTCCAGGTGTAATTGCGTGACGACACTTGAAACTTAATTGCGAAATTGATGCACCCGAATGCAGGACGACATCGCGATGCACCGAAAGTGCAGTAGGAAGAGACTGAACGTATCGACTAAATTGACTAAAATATCAGATCAATCTTGATAGCCAAAAGTAATTTAAAAGCCAATCGCTCGGCTCGCCGTTAAATAATTAACCGAAGATTCCATTTAATCGTGGATTTACGCTGAATACCCTGGATATTTCCAGAACATTCTTCCACTCGCCTAGACCGAAGTTTCACGATTGATTGAATCGCGAAACACACGTGTCAAAAAAGTAAAATTGAATGTGCTCACTAAAACTGAATATACGACGATACGTAACAAAAGAATAAGAGCACGTCGAAAGACAGGTAAACAGAACAGAAAAAACTGCTTATAAAAATAACAAAAACGCCACAACATGTATCCCTGACAATTGTTTCCCATCTTGCGTATAATATCTTCACCAAACAACCAGAATATCCTGGATCTCATAAACATTTCCGTACATAAAAATTTCAACCCGCACCAACCCCCTCCATTTCCCACGCATCAAGCAGAAAATCTAAATCCCAAAATAAAGAATGTAAACTCGAACTTTTTGACTGGCCAAAAAAAAAATGTTCACGAGCCTCAAAATAAATCATTCGATTTGCTCCATTGTCAACGAGTTCAGCTTTGTGGGTCAGTCCGTCCGATGCAACAGTGATACCAGAATCCATTCGTGCACAGTACATGCATATATAGTCACAAGGCAGTACACACCGGCCGCCCACAGAAGCCGTGGGTGATCCTGGCGTTAAGGGGAGGGGGGTGTCAGATTTTGTCTAGTTCGTGACCGAGTGAATGGATGTTTCGAGGGGCGCGAGTCCGCAACTCTGTCGCGGCTTAACACGCCTCACCTACATTCGTCTCGTTCCGTTCAGTTTCGTTTCTCTGGAGCAGCATACTACCAAAATCCTCTCCCTCGTCGCTGACTCGCAGTGACGTTACCGGCAACACCCCTGCAGTCCCTCATCCACACCCCCGGCACGAAAGAGACAGAGAGGGTCTTTGGTACCTAACACGCGCGATTCATCATCCCGAATAGCTCACTGGAATCCGTTCGGTTATTCTTTTCGGACAGGGTGCGTGTGCTCGCGCATTTTAACACGCCGGAAGGTAAGGCTTTCCTCTGGGTCCTTGCTGCTCCTGAGAAATATCTATACATAGATTGGGATAGGTCCGAGTGTCTACACTCTTTGCCCCCCCCCCCCACCTTCCCCTTTCCCATACTTTGTAGTCGTCAATGCACATTCCAATGGAATGTTGCAACTGCGAACAGCATTGCCTACCTACTCGCGTACACCGATTTCATCCAAAACGATCCATCCTGGATTCCGGATCTTCCTGGGCTTTTGCCGTTCCTCGAGCATTTTTCTCGAGACGTAAACGAAAGAAAATCGTGAAACGGATGGCCCAAATTATTAGCATACTCCGTGTCCTGGCATTCGGCAGGAAGTTTATGCCGAAAGACACTGTATAGCTCCTATAGTCTCTTCTAGATACGTAACCCCCATCGTACTAAAAGAACAAACAGCCGAATATAACCTATACCTCAACCCCCATAACTTCCCTCGTACATCCACGGATACAAACTATTTCGCTCTCGCTCCTAGTCACTCGCATATATTCGTCTCTCTCTCTCTTAGGTTTTATCGTCTTAGCCAAGAAATCCAATTTGTTGTTTGCCACTCGACGTTATGAAAAGGACGACTTGAGCAATCGACTCGTACGATACTCGCTTGACGTAACGCATGAATTTACATCGACACACAATTGAAAAAAATCATTCCCCACTCTGAGCAACGGTAACAAGTAATTTGGAGATATCGAAGGTAGTAAATTTCCAAAAATATTTTAAACCTCCATTCACACTGTCTGCATCCACCTACGAAAGCTTTACGAAAACTGAAAATGACACATGAATCCCTATAGTATATTCAAATGGACAAAATGTACGCATATGATTTAGTGAATATTTCATATACCGTGTGACTTATTCTTACGCATCGGTCTCTACGTAGCGCCCCGTACAAAATGGCGGAACACGTAGATCCGAGGGAATTCAGTCCCGTACAGCTAATGCCATTGAAGCTCCTTCAATCCCGCTAATTCAGTTAATCTACGTGCTTAGCAAAAACTCGCGCGTCCAACGTATCAACCCCTACAGCTATATAAAAGATAAACGCCGTAGACACGCGCGAACAGAGGGAATCTCTAGTCCACGGAAGGAAAGCCGAGAGAATTTACGCACGTGCGTACACAGGGTGCGTAACCTCATAAGCGTGCGGAATGCACGAAATAATAATTCACGCAGCTACAGTACTTGGCTCGGCTGGACGGCATCGGGCAAGGGAGCACGCGTAAATCTCGACAAATATTATCTCTTAGGTTTCGTCATACGAGCTTGTAGATACATATTAAAAAAAAACAATAAACGATACCAGGCAGCGTTATTCCAATTGAAATACAACGAAGCAAAAACGTATAAACAAATGAGGTTTTCAGGTCACTGTGACAATTATAATTAAAAAGAGATTGACACATTCCCAAATTGATACGACCGATCGTCACAAAATTTTTGGATAACTCCCAAAAGCCGAAGTTAAAAACCGTGTTGAACGCTGAACGGGTCAGGGTGAGTCTACCGTAAGAAAGTAAACCGGGAAGCATGTTTCCCTTGCATTGTGCTGACCACGTATGCTTATGTCTCGTCGCGCTGAGCGTATCTCGGATCGGGCAGCCTGTCGTGTGGGTAGCGGCAGTCGTGTCGAGTGTGAAGTGTAGACGGTACAGGAGGCCGTGGCGAGTCGTCGGAGTGGCTACACTACGTGTCCCGCTTACTTACAATGTCGTTCGTTAAACGCAACAAACACGAGAGCGTTGGGGAGGCGGGGAGTGCCGGAGGGGGGTAGGCAGAGGCAGAGAGTCGGCTCGGAGTAGGATAAAGGAAAGGAGAGGGAGAGAGACAGAGAGAAAGAGCAAAATGATCCGAGAACGCGACGCGTAATCCTACACGTTGTTGCCCGAACAGACTCCCCCTAACCGGAGCGTAGCCATTTTTGCAAAACGTTTTGCGTGGCGCTTTGCTCTCGTTACACTTCTCTTACGCTGAAACGACCAGGAACAAATGATTACGTATCTTTGTCATTAGAGCCGCCAAACTGTTAGAATATCGGGTCTGGTTAATAATCGTGGAGGAGGAGCCGTAAGAGTGCGCAGTACAACCCCCCCCCCCTCCCCACTGGCAGGGGTGAGAAATAACAATTAGTGTAACAGCAAATCCGGCTCCCCTCGTCCTACGGTGACACAGCCTAACGACCCTCCATTCAAGGGTCAAAGTGTCGCGGGGGTGCGGGGACGCGTGTGCGTCTTCCTGGTACGTGAGGGAGGAGTCTGTATGTATATATATATCGTATAGGCACACACGAAGAGGTTCCAGGATTATGAGATACAGGATGGGGTTGACGTGGAGTGAGGAGGTCTCCGGCATGCATGCTCGAGGGGTCGGGTGGGGGGGAGGGGGCAGGGGGTAGGTTCTTGGGAAGGATCGTCAACCAAGAGAGCCAGCCCTCTCTCTTTGAGGTTGTTAGTCCAGGAAGAAGAGCGGAATCGCGCAGGACCCAGTCAACCGCTAAACTACTGGAGTCAGCCCCTGTCTCCAATGGGCGAAGCCCTTTCCCTCGCCCTTTCATCCGTGCCACCCGCCCTTAAACAGCCCTAAACTAAGTCACTCGAAGCTTGACGTTAAGTGTGACCGATCATCCGACCGATTCAAAATGGTTTCCCGACCCGTAGCGTTGCCCGAGGATGGGACGAACCTTCGACATCGGTAAATCGCTTGGTTTACGCAAAATTGAATTAAAAAAAAACATCTTTGACTGTAACGTAGTTTTATACTTGCACGCAAAGTATGAGACCTTCATCTCTTTTTTTATATGCAATCTCTGCAGCGAAAAGATAAAGGCTTTTAATATATACGGCTTGCAAGAATACATATATATGACTATCGTAGTTTGTCATTATTAGTTGGCGAGTTTCTCGCTTGAACACAGCTATCTTCGCCGTTCACGATAATTCCGTGCAAAAATGGATAATTAGCCTAGTAGATGTTTTGTACTTGGGCACGTTCCCAGCTGGATGATGTCAACGGCTGACGTCCTCCTTCGTCCGCAGTACATGCGCCCGGTGAGGCATCGATGCGGTACGGCAATGTACGCAGCACCAGTAGAACGTACCTTTGGCGTACGAAAGTCGCTCTACATGGCGACGCGCCTCAAGGAAATAAAGCGGAGCGACGGTGTGCAGCTGGCAAATGGGATCCCAGGCGCGTACCTTGTATCCTGGGCATTAACGTACGTTATTAGGCCATAATTCGAGCCGAGTCGACCTGCCGATTAAGGGCGCGACTAACGCGCCGTTGTTTTATAGCTTGGCTTTTGTCCAGAACGAACACTTGACCGATTCCAGCGAGCATGGAAACCATTGACACGGCATCGACTTGGATATAATCAGCGGATCGACGAATCGATCGATCCGACATTTATGAATTTTTCCGAACATTCTATAAGATCAATGAAATCATTACGGTAACCTGCACATATCTTAATAATTTCAATGATCATCCAATGATCCTGACCGCGTATCCATGGCAACTGCACCGGCTTTCTACTTAGACCGAAGGGTAGGAGGAGTAGACGTTTCACGCATTCCCGATGCGTCTCACAGTCTTTACGACTTATTATCACCTCCACGCTCCCGACTGACCCCGTGTTATATATCAGTCGACTCGCGGCTCAATTTCACGTTCCGTCCGTCCTATACGCTTCACGGACAACCGACAGCTAAACTCCTAGGAACACCTTGAAGATCGCTCCTTCGTAAACGTCCGATACGTAACTATTGCTGGGGAACGGTCAAATAGAATTTATTGACGTAGATAATATTGGCAATGGACTCTTATACCTGGGCCATTAGACTCGCCATTGATATTCCACGAGTTCATCTATATGCTTTCTACTACGGACAAAATGACCTCCTGTTCCCCTTTGATTTTCAAGACTATCGCGCCGCGTGATTATTCCATGGAATTAGGTCACTGCAAGTCGGCCACGTTATACAGGGAAAATACGACTCCAGGTCCGATCATCCGACTACCTTCTGCTTGATCAAACTTTTTTCCCAAGACACTCGGCGTGTCGACGCTGATCGAACCGCGCATGGCGAGTATAAGCAGCAACGTAACCTTGGACGCCACTCCGATAACAAGGATGTGTTATGCTGACGAAGCATCGTCAACCACAACGTACTTTTGCACAGCCTGCGAGAACTGGTGACGCTAGCCGAGAAAATATGCGCGTGGTCGAGGTCGGTAGGTCCTTCACCCAGGACCAGCTCTTGTAGGACACGAGGGGTTGATTATTGGCTGTCACTTTTTAGCCCGTAAACTCTTAGCTGTTTTTTAACCTAAAACTATTCGAGGATAGGAATATAATCTGCAGTACACACAGTGACGCATAGTCCAAGGGATGTGCAGTCCAATTGATAAAGGTGTGATGAACCCAAAAAAAGGCATGCGAATCGAAAGAGCGTCGAGAGTATGGTGCCTATGGGAATAATATTCGCGACGGCCGTTAACTTCGCGTGGACTGATCGCAAATAACGAGGAACTCGAGTTCCCTCGGAAGGGACACAACGCGGGTCTCACAAAGGGACCTTGGCGAAATTTTCTGTATCCTGCGCGGCTTAGGGACTGCGAGGTCCGTGTGGGCCATAAGGGCAGTCCGTGACGAAAGGAGGACTTGCTTTTTATTTTCTCCTGACATCACTCTCTTTCTCTCTCACTCTCTCTCTCTCGCTTCATTCTATTATTTTATGATTTTTCTCATTCCGAAATGACCACCCTCCAAGTCCCACAGCCGAAAAGATTACATTTCACACTCTTTGTCATTTTATTATATCTATATAGGGAATGCACGTGTATCGCCTAATGTCAATGAGTAGAGAAAATTTTGACTTACGTTTCATGACAGCCTTTGCGATTTTATTCACTCACTCAAAACACAATTAAAAGGCACATTGCTCGCTTTACGTCAAAACATAAATTGCGTCACGCGCCGAACAACATATTCGTCAATACATCCTGCTGCCGGAAATTTCGGAAAATTCAAAATCTCATTCTCGACCCGAGACTAGCACCGGTTATGGCTGCGATTCAAGGACTGAAGAACTTAAGGCCGTCTTAAGTAAAACTAAAGTCTGTCTCGAGTCGACATCTGAGTGTCAGATATCCCCTCCCCCTCCCTACTCGCATCACTCACTTCTTTTTAACCATGTGGGGTTTGCACGTATGGAAAGTCTTCTCGGAAGCCCACGAAATCCCCCAATCGGACACTTGGATTTTTCCCTAGTTTTTTTAGGCAGTCCTTTTAATTGTTTATTACCCCTGTGGTAAACGCCATAGAGAGATATGAATGATATGGGATACAGGAAAGACAATCTTGAGATTTTTCGTTTCAGGTAAATTCGATTGGGAAATTAATATTGACTGCGGACGATCACTGTGGAGAGAAAAAATGTTCATATCAAATTTCATGTTGGTACACGTGTCGGAACGTTTGTGAATTTTGACTTATTGACCCAAGGGAACCACAGCAGGCACAGCTGTGCGGTAGCGGTTTCTCTGATGTCTTCGAGACGGGAAAGTTCACGTGGTAAAGTCATTGGAGGAAAATCGAACTGAATCAATGGATGCGATCGACAAAGTATTTTATTTTGATTGAACAATGAGTAGCTTTGTATCTCTATCGTTATGTATATCCGTATAAACATCGATGGTAACTTATACGAAATTTATGTTTTCCTCTGTTCTTTGTTGTTGCATTCTTAAAAGGCTATGGGCCTCAGTTTTATCGACGCTGACAGCCCTGATTTGTGTCGCGCGGTCACACCGTAAAATTTCAACAAACCTCGACACACGTTCACATAGATGAGGCTTTACCTCCTCCAAACTCTTGGATGCTTGTTATGGCTACGTTCACACGCAAGATTGACCCGACTGGATTCGATCGAGAAGAATATATATACACACATAAGAATATATATATGCATACAGAGGAAAACTAAAACGCATTAGCGCCACATACAGTACACAAAAGTGATTCAAGACAAAACTTTTCGTCTTATAAAAATATTCTCGGTACTCGAAACCCCCATCGCGGAATTTCCCATAAAAATCTGGATATTTCGAGAGCACTCCGCGAATTACCTAAGAGCTGTTTACGCACGTGCCAGGATGTCGTAAGCCGTGCCCCCATGGCGGCTCGTTCGATTACCGCTATTGCCATTACAAACTCACTATTATTAGTACGCGAAAGCAGCCCATTCACCAATTATTTCAGCTAAAAGATCCAGAAAGGATTTAGCTCTCTAACGAATTCGTTGAGCGTCACGCTAAATTTTTTTTTACGATTAATTTTACACCAGGGATAGATGCGTCGCGAGAGCGCCGCTTACGAGTGTCGAGGATACTGACTTGTCGGATAAATTATGATAGGAAAGGCAAAGAACTGGTATTACAGGAGCAGGAAAAAAAAGTTTGTAAATACGCAAGACAGCGATCCCTAGTAAAAGCAGGCTCGGTGGCAAAAAGTCGAGCCTGAAAAAGCACTGTCAATGTACACGCGCGTGACAGCTGCATTGGCGTATAAGTTTTCTTCCAGTTTCGTAAGTCCCGTGGCCTGGGAAGGGTGTCGTGTCAGGATACGGAAGGATCACGTTTAAGGGACGCGGTACAAATGAGTTTAGGAAGCGACACGCCTCTTTACGGCTGTTTTAGCACGTTACGCGTCTATTTACTTTCCTTCTGTCTCCTTTAAACTGCTTAAACGGCAAAGACTCTAACCTCGAAATAGAGTATCGTTCTGCCATTCAATCTATCTCTGAACTTTGACTTTTACCTTGCTCGAAATTATCGCCTCCGCTGTTCCAAGAAGACACATGCAACGTGCCCTGAAGGAAACGAAGATACATTCTAGGGAAATAGTTGCAGCATCATAGAAATGACCTTGCCGAGGGTGCAGAAGAAAAATACGTATGCAAACGAATGAAAGGGTTCCTTACCTTTCATAAGAGGGAGAAATCTAATGCGGGCGTTTTAAGAGATTTTACTCTGTACTTGTAATAGAACAATTTGCCAGCATCCCTTCATTCTGGATCGTGTTACAACTGTGTGTCTGTGTGTGTGTGTGGTCCGTAGCTTATACTGTGTCTCTTGTTACCTTCTCTCTTGCTCTTCCTTGCTCTCTATACGTGCTGTCGCGTTGGCGGTTGATTCGTGAACGTAGGAACACTTGAAATTTGAATGCGACCGAAATGACATCGAATGGCACTCAGAGACAGTGCAAGCTTCGTCGAGAATACGTGGACAGAAGAAATTAACGCACGGTAGAAGAAATGCAAGGTAAACATTGCCACACTCGTTAGATACTCCTTTGTCGTCTGGCTTTTTGAAGTTTTAGTTGTTCCCTTCGAAAAATTGTACGCTGCTCGTTTCGCCGACACATCGACTCCCTGGAATGTCTCTCTCGATCTCGAAACGACGTCCGTTCCCCTCGCAACATTTCTACTTACACTTCATCCCACGATGCACAATTTTTCCTTCGATTCACGACAACATTCCGCCTTGAACTCGAAGGTATGATTTTTGTTCTATTCTCGGTCTAAGGTCACGCATAAACTTCCACCAGAACTCCACCCCATCTTCATCGCACGACTGACTGAGAGTAACTTGAGATTTTTTCTCACACTGTATTAATTCATTACTCGAACACCTTGCTTAGATTCTCATAGGAATATTTGAGATATCGACGCTAGATATCGATGGAATATGTTTATCGAATCTATCGATGCGGGTTGACAGTGCACGTTACAATATGACGTGAACGCGAAACATAACCTGTAACGCGATTGAGCGTCCTTATGGATTTAAGGCCAACCGTAGACTGAAGAACAGTCTGTTGTCTCGGGCTTTGCGAATAGCTATCGGACGTGACTATACACCCTGTTCTCTGATCAGACTTGCCCCTTCGTTCCTGAATTCGTGCTGGATCTTCTCAAGCGATTATTATAGCATATACTAATATCGTAACCTAAGCGTCAAACAATAGAAAACTTACAGACGTCTGTCGCGGCGGCATGTCCAAATAATTCGAGACACTCGCAACCAGTGTTAGAAATAAATATTTTTGTTGACAAACCTTGATGATGCTAGTTACACAATGCTTCATGGATTTCTTCTTAGAACTCCTTCGTTTCAGCTTCGGCACTGGGAAGTCTCCTATTCATCGTAATGAACACGGACGCACATGTTCTTCAGATCGAAAACCAAGAATGTCGTTTGTGTCGCGATTCGATTTATCAGACACATACTTTATTTTCAAACTTAATTAGACTTATAGTTTTTCGATATTACGCAATCGCCACTGTTCTCACGAATGATCGGACATGTCGCCTTTCTTTTTTTTATGTCAGGCAATAAAGTACTCGCCAAGGATTTTCAAGGGTGCTTTCTGACAAGAGCCTCTCACCCTGATTGCCCAATATTAATTCCTTCCACATTCCCGACGGTGGTGCAATCAATTCTTTTTTTCGACACTTTTTAAACTCTACTGGCTTCTCAAATCGTACCATTCGTACATTCGTCGACTTCGGAAAAGTGCCGTCGGATACTCCAACGATTCAACGACCAACTGATCGTTACATTGTTCAACGAAGATTCACCAATTTAACCTACATCATGATTCTTCTCATCCGACATACGTCTAGTGACGATTTCAAAGAAACATTATGCAATTTTATTAAACCTAACCTAACCCAATACTCATTTATTTACTCTTCTCTTTTTCTAACAATATCGGAAGCGTCGAGTGACAGAAACAAGAAGACGCGTATTAGAGAACGCGTGAACGTCTCACGGCGTCCTGCGTCGCCACTGGGAACGAAAATAAAATCCGAAAAGGTAAAGGCGAACTGTGGAAGAGTCTATTCGCACGTTTATCTCATCGACGTCTGAACAAAAATAATCCGAAATTCGTTAAGGAAAATTTTCACGAATGAGTATATTCGCGATGAGTATCGAGCAGCGTGTACTCGTGATGAACGTAATTTGCTCGATGCTTTCACGAGGCGGGTCAAATTTTTAAGCTGGTCTCGTAAACTTTATTCATTAGGAAACTGCACGTGTGTACTATTAAACAGTGCCGTAGGCATTTAGGTATAACTGGGTGCACGGTACACGCTGGACTCCCCGCCGAGAACAGAGCAACACCTTGCCAGCCCAGTGAAGTCCCACCAGTTCCACTCTTTATCACACTCTCTCTTTTTCGCTCTAAGAGAATCCTTTACCCATCTCTCTCTTTCTCTCTCGCTCTCTTTCTGGTACAGCAGTGGCATTGTGTATCCATCGCTGTATATACGCGTGCCAAGTTTCTATGTAAAAGAAGAGAGAAGCTACACTGGCTGTATCGAGTGGAGGGGAAATAACGCCTCCCAACCCGATTGGTTGAACTTACCAGGGAAGGGAGAGAAAGGTCAGGCATCCAAAGCCACACCCCTCTTTCATGTTATGTACCTATTCAGCATCCCTTGTCGGCTTTTACCCCGTTATCCTTCTCTTTCTTATTTGTCCTTTACTTTCTACTCCCAGGAATCTTCGGAGCCAGGAACCACATCCATGCAGAGACCTGGACCACTTGGATCCGAAGCCTATGTCAAGGTGGATGTACCGATTCTAGATAGAGGGCAGATGAAAAAAGTGGAAATGGAAGATGGTCCATCTACAGAATCTTGTAGGCGAGTCTTCCTGATTGGCCAATAATTCTGGCTAGGTCTCTTCGCAATAATTATCTCAGGGTCCGTTACCAACTCATTTTACTTTCTTAGAGAAACGAAGAGGAGTAAGTTTCCGAGCAATGGCTGCATCTTGAAAAGATATGTTTATCTAATTGTAATCTCGCGAATCATAATCCCTGCTTTGAATTTGCGAACGAATATTATGTTCAGGACGTTTCACGCATTCCTGGGATAGGTTTGTGTTTCTTGATAGGGTAACTTGGTCTTTCTTTGAATTCCATTAGAATTAATGCTGAGGCTGAAAAAAATATATTACGTTTTAAAAAAATTTTATATGAGCCATGTAGGCCTTCCAAAAATATGTATATCATAATCGCTGAAGGTGTTTTATGACTTATGAGACACCCGCCCTTCCGAGTGGCAGGTACCTACCTACATTTTATGGCATGAAAATCGTTTCCAGATGTCGGTTATTTAGCAATGCGGTGTGCTTTCGCACTGCACGGAGTTCCCACGGCTTAATTACTATGCTGCTACACGAAAACTACTCGGTACAATTGTCGCCAGTGTCTTCTGCCATCGCCGTTTGACGTCCAGACACTTCCGAGGAAGTTGGCCTTCAATATCCAATTGGTTCCGGTCTTCAAATTCTTACGAATTACTGTCAGTGATTTTTTAAAACATGGTTTAGTAGATTTGACAGTGGATTTTTTTTCTGCTTTATATAATCATGTATGTATCGAGATAAAGCGTAATAAAATGCGACGAATAATACTTTACAAAGCTCTCCTTTTTTTTAACTTATTAACTGAACTTCATAAAACTAACGATGCTATAGGTAGTGATACTGTATTTTCGTATCTAATCACCATTAATTAATAATCGGTGGATCATATACATGAGTTGTATTTTCATTAGATTGTAATGAGAAGTTGTATTATTGGAATAACTTCTAGAAATTGATGAGTAAGTCAGAACCTGAACAGTGTAGAAAATATTTGTTTTAGATATTGAAGATTTATTTGTAGTTTTGTAATTTTACATCAGTATTACTGGACCAAAAAGAAAAGAGTAGAAACGAACGGTGTAGGTGAAGAGATTGAACTGCTGTTCTTTGTTCCATCTTTGAGCATGCGCATAGAGTTGCGCGGCACATGTAACAACCGTTGAATTGATTTACCTGCCATCTATGTTTTCCTTTCTTAATTCGAGATATAGGTTAGGCAGTTTGTATATTATTCTTCAAAATGCATCATAAGTGCATGCTGTGGGTTTAACAGAATTGAAATAAAATTAGGAAAACAGAGGATTATTAAAAATGAAAGTGGAACCGATGGGCTATTTGCCGTAAGTAAAACAAAGAATGTTATTACTTTTATGATTGTAATTGCAGTACCATGAGAATAATTTTTTCGAATGTTAACTTTTTTTTGATATTTATGAATAAAATAATTGTTTCTGTACACAGCTACTGTAAAGGTCTATGGTCAGTGATATCAGGAACAACATGCCGCTGTGATAAAGATCTTGTTGAGGATGAAATAAAAAATGCCACTGAATTGCTACAGAGTGGATTAAGCTTCTTTAAGAAATATTCAGAGTCCTCTTTACAGAATGTTTATAAGACTGACCCTCCACCTCGAATGTATGATCTGTTAGGAAAACTTGCTCCTCTATTGGTCAGTGTTTTGTTATATTTTTATTTTAAATTAGTAGATATCTACAGGATGAAAAATGTATCGCTTGTTTGGTTTTAGAATTTGGATGCTCAGATAACATGGAACTTGGTCTGCAATTTCATGCTCTATGAGTATCGAAATTGTGCAGAGACATTTGCCTCACAACTTGTTGATAATGCTGCTGTAAAAACATTGATAGAAGACATTTGGAATTTTTATTACTCTGAAAGAATCACGCTTATCAAATGTTTGAAACTCATGGTGGAGTATCGTGACAACAAGAGGCATCCGTACCAAAAGCAGTTCATCAAATTTTTTGACGAAGTTCTTCTTGGAAATTTACTAAAATCTGTTCAGAGTCAAATCGAGGCATTAAAGTTCATAACTCCACCTGTCAAGTCCCAATTATTTACTGACGAACATTTGCATCGGCTGTATAATAATAGTTTAATAGAGATGCGAGAATTGCTGCATATATTCACAATTATTCTTGACGATATTCACGTGCCGGACAATGAATTCAACAAATTATATGGAAGCATCAGTGTAAGGATCGTCACCTCCATAGTTGAACTAATCCACCAAATTCCATCCATGGCTTATACAGAAATTTCAAAATTCTAGGGTGAACCACGACGCCTCATAACTACAAAAAGTTACGAGGATAAGGAAGCAGTTGCAAAAAAACTAGAAGAAATACAATACAGCCAAGCAGCATTGCTACTGGTAGGATTAGACGTTACTAAACAGTAAGTACCAATTTTGCAAAATCACATGAGATAAAGGTACAACTCTATATTTAAACGTCTTCTTCAGCAACAATATGGACGAATGGGTAAAAGGAGTGCGAAGCAGTATGCGCGACTTTTTCGAACATAAATGTGTCCGCGACAGTTCTCAACACGACGGACCATTATTACTTGCTTGGATGTTAGCGAATTACACGATTGAGCCAGACAGCCCAGACACATTAAATAGTTTCCGAGTATTTGGCATCCGCGCAATACAGCTTGGAGTCTTCCATTACCTTAAAAAGTTACTGGATAGCGAGATGATCAAGGAGGATACTCACTATGCTATGGTAGTGAGAAATTGCGTCTACAATCTTTTAAGATCCCTTTGCATCTTCTTCGACGAGGACAGAATCGGCACCCTGAACGGTGTATTCGATGCTGTCGCATCGGTGCTCAGGTATCCAGAAACTGCTGAAAGATTCTGGAAAGAACAGGAACAAGATGGTTTATGGTCACTGTATAAATGTGCTGTTGAACTATTTCCATGTAAATTCGAACCGCTGACAGCTCTTGCAACTGGACTAGCATCGGCATCTAATTCTAGTGCCAAAAAAGTATGTCACCCGCATAATCGATTCTCCGAACGATTATTGATCACAGTAAAAATAAAAAATGTATTGTCTCTTCTTTTAGATTTTAGCAGAACTAGATGATTTGCCGTCAGTGACATTGCAGTGCTCACGATACCGCGATCATAACAAACCTATAAAACCGTACGAGCGTGAATGCACGATACATAGAAATAACTTCACCATTCCTGCGGGGTGCGATCACGAAACGATCGAATCATCGAGCGAGTGGGACATTATTATTTGGCGTACGAAAGCTAATTACTGGGACGTGTTTCATCACAAGATAGAACAACTCTTCTCTCAGGCGGGCGCAGGCATTGTGAACGTAAGTGACGCGAAGATGCACTTGCCTGAGCACGTTTGGCAAGGATTCAAATTATTGGAAACACTTTTAAAAACTGACACTGAAATATCTCAGAGTATGGTTATTCCTACTGAACTGAGCTTTGAAGTCATCAATAGATTTTCTTATCCGATGCTTCCTATAAATATTTATAAAATTGTCGCTGAATGCATCTGTATATCGTCCAAGCTCATACTCAAGTATCCAGAAGATATTTTATCCCGGATGCACACCGAAGTCTATCCAAGATTCAACAATTGTAATCAAGGAACCACCGAATTCGCACAGGCTGTTTCATTCGACGGTGGTCTGATAGCATCTTGGTTATCTGGCATTGAAACCATTGAACATTCATATCCTGTTCTAACTGCATATTTGGATGTTCTCTCCAACTATTTAATCATCAAGCACAACAAGGAAGCCATGTACACTGTTGAGATTCCAGGAATGGTCTTCCTCTTGCAGGGAGTCCTTCCAAAAATGGATTCCTGGTATTTCACATCCGATTCCGAAAGAATCAACTTGTGGCTCAAAAGTATGTTCTGCCTTCATTATGCTTTGGATTCGAATTTGCCAAAGGACGACATTCGAAATAAATTACAACTGATAGTTGCGTATAGTCTTCTATACTTGGAGCCTAGACACGCTTTACTGACACTAGTTCGAACTGGAGAACGTGCCTTGCAGAATAAAATGCTTACGGAAACGGATTGGATAAGTGGAAAAGGTTTTAAAATAATAAAGAGCGTTCAGTTGGCATTGTCGATAGTCAACAGATTATTGATGTTCAGAAAAAGTCTGGGCTTAGGACTGGAAGAACGATCGCCTTTAGAAATTGCCTTATACACGTCACCATGCTTACCAAACGGACTTCTGATAGTTCCCACCATTGTGAATTATCTTTACGTCTGGTTCAGTCCCTCTTTGCAAGCAATGGCTGTGCGACTGTTAAAGAAATTCGCCGAAGGATTCTCAATGTCTTTACTGGTCTGTATGGGCATGGATGGCACTGCTATACGGGAGACTTTCGCTTCGAGATTAATGTCGCCGGCCTGCTCGGCTGAAGTCAAGGTGGCCATATTGGAATTGGTTGCTGTGTGCCTTGAAAGACAACCGGGATTGACCGAGGCTTTATTTAATATAATGCATCAGGCTGAACGCAAGAGAATCTTTCCACGTCCTGCTGACGAATTTCTTACGCAGGGCTGCAGCCAATTTTTGGATCTATACCTCAAGCGAATTTTCAATGAGGAGGACATTATTGATGACAAACTGTATAACAGTACCATGGGCCTTTTCCATGCTATGTGGTACCATCGTAATGAAATTTTAGTAAATTACTTTCGCAAGAGAACTAATTTCTGGACTCATCTAACCGCCTCGCTATTCCGGGAGTTGATACCGAACAGTAGAGGATATTCGCAATTGATCGACATTATCACGCTGGAACTATTCAAGGGTCCATTGCCGGAAAGTGATTTCTCTGCAATTCTTAAAAAACTTGTTGATAAGAATCAGAAGTATCTTGAGTGTCTGGCTAGATACGTACTAGATGGAATTCCAGAAGAATGCCCACAAGAATTACTGGACAGATCGATAGACCGAAGAAGATCCGAACGTCCACTTTATGAAGTTAATTTAGAGTCCTGGTATCATTTTATCGTAACACTGACCGACGAGAAGATTTGCAAAAGTTTTCCTATCCATCTACCTCAAGCTCAACTGATAACCAATCTTGCACTGGATAGTTTATCGAAGCACATAGACCAGCCGTGCAGTGGAAAAGTTTTGCTCCTCCTCGCGTCGCTATCGTTAAGATGCGTCTCAGCCTGGAAATTGCACTGCATCGGCGTTTCTCAAGATTTCAAAACCAAACTGGTGGATTTGATACAGAAGATCGTTCAGTCTTATCCAGAATATGGGAAACCGCTGAGACAGACATTGATATCATTACTAGTAGCGTGCATACAGTTGGTCCGTAGTACTCTTGCAGAAGATGTTGCAGTGTTGGAGTATCTTTTGGGATATTCTAGTGTCTTAGCTACGACTGAATTAGGTGAACTTAAGGAAGCTGCGAATGACCAAGAACGTGCTCAACGTGAATTGGCTGAAAAGGGAATGGATAACAGTGCGGCAGCTCTTCGGGCAGCAAGGGGTTGCATTCCTGCTACCTTGGCGATAAGTATGGTCACGCAGCTGCTTCAGTTGCACGTGGAGCACTCGAAACACCGTAGAGCATCCTGTATGCAGTTGCGACAAATGATTCCGGAATTAATGTTCTGCGTGGGACTCACTCTACAACGACATTGTTACTTCAAGGTTAGCAGAGCTGCCCTAACCGCTTTGGGAGTAGTGGCGAGGTCACCGTATAATTCTCATTTGTTCAATGAGGATTCCATTGCTAAATTGTGGCTGAACTTGATCCCACCAGCAGATCTTGGGAACAGCATGCTGAATTCTCTGTACGATGTAAGATATTGCTGTTTTTTTTTCTTACTAGCTCTTTGCCAATCACCTTTGCTTTTCTCTCATAGGATTTCAATGGTAGCCGCTGGCGATGCCAGGACTGGTGGCCGCTGTACACCCTGGGGCTTGAATTCCTTACAGGGCTCGTTATCAGCGAAGCCGGTACGCTTTACGCCTCGGCTATAGTGATGTTTCTGGGCTCTCACGAATATCAACTAATGGAAGTATCAACCTTACTGAGACACACAGCTGATCCATTGGCTGCTGATTTGATACAGAGTTTAGTGGCTCTCGCTTCTTCTTTGGCAGTACGTCCAGTTATTTGGAATTCAGTGCAGCCAAACGTACGGGAAACTCTTATTGTAAGTAGTTCACAGCTGATAGCACCAGGTGAAGATAACCTGTTTCCTTCATGTGCTGAATATATGTAAAAAAATAACCTGATTATTTCAGAAATGTATGTACCTCGCGTACGATAGTACTGTCAATCTTCTATTACGTCCCAGAATCCTGAAGTTCATAATCGACGGCATAAGTGTGGAGAGTCCCGAGGAGTTGCAATCTTGCGATGAAAAATTACCCAGTGGTGAATTAAAGCTTCTTGTGAATAAGCTTATAGTGATTAACACAGCGTGTGCGCAAAGTTTTATACGATTTTGTCCAAAGTTGAACACCTTGATCGATACGATATACATCGAAGATCCTGAATATACACTAATGGCGGATATGAATTTCGGTCCACCCCAGATGAGCATGAGTTGCGGTCCTAGATTGACCTATGGCACGATTATCAGTTCAGCTCAACTATTTACACAAGCTCTGCATTCGCGCTCGACAGTAATATCCACGTCGAGTTCCTCCAGTAAGGATGACAATCAGGATTCTGCCAAGCGGGAGTGGGAACGCGCAGCTCTGGAGACTACTCAAAAAGTTCCCGCGGGAGATATGAAGAAACTGCCGAATCCAGTAGCACTTCACAGAGCGAGACTGTCTGGTTACGTGACCGACCTCGACATGGCCGCGCCTTTTCTCAGTAATCCCAGATTAGTGAAAAGACCTTACGATCCTCTCATCTGCGAGAACACCATCCTTTCGCGCGCCACGGCACTAGCTCCCAGCAATAGGAATATTTCAAAGAGCAGCGGAAGTCCAGTTAGCCATCAGACCTCAAAACCCAGTAATCCTTGGTTCGCTTCGATGGAAGAAAATAATACCAGGTTGGCGTTGGAGGTCAATCTCATGTTGCTACTCTGCCAGGCGCTCGAAGGTGTGAAGAACCTCAGATTTGCAATGCACGACAGGCAATTAATAGCCCGTGAAATAACCACGGAGATGGGAGTGTTCTTCGACTTCCTGGACCATCAGGGTACATCGGACAAATGGCAGGTGAAGGGATCTATAGTGGACCCTAGTGCTAAGATCACGAAAACGGTACAGGCCAAGGAAGAGGATCCTCCACTCCCTGCAAGACTTCGTGAGGACAGTACCGTAACAAAGGTTCCAGTTTGCCAATTGAGTCACGACGATTTTCCTCAAAATGGTAGTCCGAAAATGGAACAGAGGCTCGACGAAGATATCATCACTACAGGTGGTTTTAATGTAGATTTCAGTAACGTACAATTTTTACCATTGATGAATAAATTGTTGAAGTCGGTGGATGACTCGCCGGATTCGACGTAGTATGGATAAGGATATCAAATTTTGTGCTATTATTGCAGCGTCGAGGTAATACTTTCTCGATTGTTTTTCGTAAACGAAGAGTCCGGATGCTCTTTAAAGTGATTAATGATAGTTTCCGATATAACCACGTGTTTTAACGTGGGATCTCGATGCGGCTTTAAAATTGGGCGAGTCGTAAACTTGAGCGATGTAAAATTATGGAAATGATAGGAAGATTGGCAACAATTCTTAAATATACATTATTTCGTTAAGACTTTCGTTTAATCCATTTATCGGAGCTCTTACGAAGATCATATCGACCGAACAATAAAATGTGCAGTAAGTCTATATTCTTACACATTTAGTACCCTATACTTTTTCCTTTTAGTACCATACAAACTATCTCTTGCAAGGGCCAAATGAACGACATCCTCGTTACGATCCCTTTTATTCTTGTTCGTATAACAAGTTTTCACCCCTACCAACGAATTGCCATCTGTCCAAGATGTGTCATTACATGCTACGTTCACTAGCACAGATTTTTTTTCAATTTTCTATTTTATCTCTAACAAAATAGTGTCGTCAAGTTAAACATAAAATATTTAGGGCAACTCGCTGTCCTGTTTTAAAGTAAATATGAATTGTCCAGAGGTGAAAACGTAATATAACATGCATCCCTCTTCTAGTCAAATATATAATATGTATAATATATATAATATAACTCTGATCGTATCGATTCACTATAGAAGTCATTCATGCATGGCCCTATCAACGAGCTCATCCCGATCTACGCACATTCACCGAACGATCGATAATTATAATACAGTAGAAAAATATAATCCGTAGTGTTAACGAATATTGTGCGTTACGATGGTAGTGGTAGTTATCTTATGCGACGTACGATGTCTAATCTTCAAAATGAAAGGAGAGTCTCGGCGCTAAGGAGGTAAATGCGGTAAGATGTTCTCGGGCGAAGGTGACTCGTTTGTCTCCATATTGCTTGAAGCGACGTGATTGTTCGTATGTGAATGGGTCGTCGTCGTCCAGACAGTGTTACCCTCGGCGGCTCCTTCGCGAATCATGTGGGTCGTGTAGTCCAGGTGATGCGTCGTCCCGGACGCCGGTAAAGAATTTGAATTAATTGTTACGGAAGATGGAGGTGGACTGTTGAGATCTGCCAGAGGATCGATAGCTCCTCCACCGTCCCAGGATTCCATCAGTTTCGTTTCCTCTGGATTCGTTAGACTGGCACTGGACCTCTGCCTCTTGGTGTCGCCATAGAGTAAACAGTGAATATTTGGGGAACTACTTCGATCTCGCACTCCTTCTTGTTCCTCGAGGAACCGGTCCATATAGTCCCTGCTTACATAATATAATTCCGTCACCTTCTACCTTCCAGGCTCTGGTTGCGTTCAGGTATAGAATGATGGGCTTTCAAGGAGAATGCGTAGGGAAGTGGATAACCGGGATGGACGTGAAGGCTGCACTGGAAAAGATACTCACGTGATACCAGGGTGCAGGGCGTATTTTTTCTTCTCCAGCCGAGCTTTGTACGTAAATATATCGTGCCTCTCCGTTTTCTTCCACAAATAATAGAACTGTACTAGTTCACCAACGGACCTTGTTCTCACCTGAAGGTCAGTTGGTGTAAGCACAATGCTCCCATTTTAACTTTTACTTCTCATTCTCCTTACTTACTTTATTCTTTTGAATCAGATGAAAGTCCTTGCCATAGCTACGTAACCCTGTCTCGAAATTGTGACACTCTTCCTCGGACCATAGACTTACAGCATCTGTAGGTGGAATAACGTTCATTCTACGTCTTCTTAAGGCTTCTTCGAGATTGTATCCGCATTGTAGAAGTAGGTATAGAGCCTGTTCATCGTCTCTAACATGAGACCCAGCAGGCAACGAATTCCCTTTGACTGCTGGCAACTGGGCTCGCTCTAGAAACTCTTCAGTTTCCTCTTCAGGTATGTGGCTTGGATCCCAGAGCATTTTATCCTCATTTTCATAAGGTAGGGCATCGTCATATCGACAAAGACCTTCTGGAATGGCTGCTTGATAGTCGCTACCGACCATTATTGTTTTCTTCCATTCCTCCTCGTCCGGACTGTAGTCGCAATCGTCCTCTTCTTCTTCGCTCTGAGGTCGCGACACACTTCGGAGTAATCTGGAGGAACCACCGCCGACACTTCCTACACCTTCACCGTCGACACCGTCGGCCTCTTCGCCCTTTACCATTTCTGTGTAAAATTGCTTGAGGTCCGGTTCGTTGCTCATAGGATCGGCATCGTCGTCGTCATCGGCGTCCGCATCGACGTCACCCTTATCTGATGATTGCGCTTCCGCCTCCGCTTCTCCTGGTGGAAGTATCATGCGATCAGAGCTATTGGAATTTTCCGTGGAGGGATCTGTGTATCCATACATTGCAAGCAAGTCTTTTAGGGGCATATCACCTTCCTGAAGTCAGAATAAAAGTTTTCATGGATTAGAGAAGAACACATTAACTTTAAATGCTACTACACACCTTTTGCAAATTGGACAATTCATTGTGTGAATCTTCACTGCCTTCAAGAGCTTCCTCTTCATCCAAAGTTCTTTCGTCGTCGAATTCGTTAACTATCATCTCCGTGGCAGGACCCATATCATCATCTTTATCTGCCCTATAAACCATAGGTATTGATCATGTGTATTTGACATTCCGTACATACAATTTTCCTAATACCACCATTTTTTCTTTTATTCGACATTGAAGATTACTCACATGATTAGCCCTCTTGTACTAGCCAGGATGGGACCATACCACGAAGATGTTGTAAGGATAAGGTCAGCAGAGGCTGTTCCTTGATCGTATAGATATCATCACTCTCAATGGTTCCCCCAATTCAAATATATCACTGTCTATCATGAATATCCTTAGAATATCAATGTCTTCTTCTCTTTATACTCTTCTTCACCCAATCAACCAGAATATCAGTGCCGTCGAAGAAGACGCCCGCCACACAATTCTAACCTCAAAGTGATTGATGATACTCCGATTCCGTTCTGTAGATTCCGGTACAGTTATTACATTTCACAGTAAGAAAAGGCACCGTGTCAACTCACGTTGTCAGTCAATATTCTTCGCATTAAGTTCTTTCCCACAGAAAATATCAACTGAATCGCAAGTAGACAACTCGAAAAACTTCCTATTTCACGGGAAAATAAAGGCGACGCTAGCGCCGTTGACGTTCGACTAATAACAAAGGGGAAGGGGTAAAAGACGCGCAAAGCAGCGCGTGGATGCCAATGGATGCTAATGGTGCATACACACATTCACAAGAATCCAACTGATCCAAACCAGCCGAACGATTCATGCAACTTGCGGAGCGAAGTCTGACGTGTGAGCTTACTCACACGTAACCACAGGCTGACAAGGATAAAGATAGGCCCATAGTCACGTAGCCAAATGATTCGTATTTACAGTAGTAGGGATTGGTAGGGATGGCTTGTTCTCCCGTAGTTGTGTCCTGTAGTTAGTGTGGCTAGTTGCCATTGTGAAATCACAGCAGCAATATCCAAAATGTCCTTCCTTGCAAGGAGCATATCTGTCGATGGAATAAGGGTAACACGTTTGTATTTTATTTTTCCAAAGTTCATCCTATCCACGATTTTATTTTATTCTATAGAACATGTTTCTTTCAGGTTAACAGCGCATCTCCGCTGCTCAAACTACAGCGAGTCAGGTGTTCTTTATACCAATTTATTATCTTAAACTCGTAATCTGTGTCTTTCTTGCATTTTTAATTTTTCCAATTTTAGTCTCGGTTCTTGCTTTTCGTTAAAGCCTGTAAATATGACTACATTTTTTTTCCTATAATGAAAAACTAACATATTTGACTCGTAATACTGCACTTTGGAAAGTTATCTCAAAGTATACATCAAACGTTAGTTTGGTAGAAAGAGAGCGGTTCAGTTTTCAACACTGAAATATATGCATACCGAAAGGCGTACTGCGATAAGAATATGCTGCGTCGGTGCGTGCCAGGTATTTTCTATTTATCTTTGTCTTTGGAGGATCAACCGCCTTTCTTTATTGCGACCTTGGAATTTCAAGTGCAGAGTTCGCTAAAGTTATAATTCACAACCATACTGAATTTTGCTGTCATTAAAACTAAACGTATGTATTCTCGATACTAACTGTTGACATAGACTGTACAATGTCCAAAGGAGAAAGAGAGAGAAACGGGCCCGAGCGTTCTCTGTCTCAGCATGTGTGATATCGATTCCAGTATGCACGTATTTCAGTGGTTTCTAATACTGTTATCACTCTCTGACGTTCTGTAATTGGTTTTTGACATGTCACGTGATATGTGTATAAACAATTAACGGACATTAGAAAATGACAGATACATGGACCTTTTTGTTTCCGTTATTAAGGACTGAAGTGTGAGACTTAAAAAGTTAATGTACTAACAATAAGTAATGATATGCATCAATAATCGTAATTAATTATTGATTTGTTATTATTGTACTGATAATTATTCATAAATGTTTCAGAAGTACCGTAGCAAGTAGAAATGATAATGATGAATATCAATATATTCAAAGAAGCTCAGTACCTACAATGCACTTTCAAAAATCTTTACCACGTCTTCCAATACCCAAATTGGAAAGCTCTTGCAAGAGATATCTGAAGGCACAGGAGCCACTTTTAATAGAAGAACAACTGAGACATACCGAGTCCTGTGTAGATCGATTTCTTAAAGAGGAAGGACCGACGCTCCAACGTGAGCTCGAGAAGAAAAATTCTAAAAACCGTCACACCAGTTACATAACCGAATACTGGTTTGATATGTATCTTAGAGATCGTCAACCCCTTCCAATTAATTACAACCCCATACTGATATTTACTCCCGAAACGGATCCTCGTTACAATCAGCAGCTGGTAAAAGCAACGAACCTCTTGATCTCGTCACTCAGGTTTATGAAATCCTTGCGCTCTGGTATTCTGGAACCGGAGGTATTTCATATGAATCCAAAGAAATCGGACACCAAGTTATTTCGCCAAATTACTAAAGCTCTACCGTCTTCTCTGTCCTGGTACGGTGCCTACCTCTTCAAGGTAAAGGCTCTATCATTGTTACTTACGATATTGAATTAGAACCATCAATTTGAAGAGGATGTTACAATCTTAGGCTTTTCCACTGGACATGTCTCAATATCCAAATCTTTTCAACTCTACGAGAATTCCTGAATTCGACAAGGATCGGATTAGTCAGGATACTTCCGGGAGGCACGTGGTTGTCATACGCAGAGGTCACTTTTATGCGTTTGACGTTTTGGATGAGAATGATTACATCCATTCGCCAATGGATATAGCTTCGAATCTAAATGCAATTTTACAAGACGATAGGAAAGCAAATGAAAATCCTGTTGGCGTATTAACAACGTGCGAGCGAGATCATTGGGCCACAATAAGACATCGCTTGACGGAGATTGGAAATCGTGATATTCTTAAGACTATAGACTCTGCTGTCTTTGTGCTCGTTTTAGAAGATGAATCCATCGGTACGGATTATAATGCAATGCTAAGAATGTTTTTGCATGGGAACGGAACAAGCAGATGGTTCGACAAGTCCTTTTCTTTAATCGTGTCCAAGGACGGTGTCGCTGGAGTTAATTTTGAACATTCTTGGGGCGATGGGGTTGCTGTACTAAGATACTTTAAGGTATAAACTGCTAGTTCTTTACCTTATATTACTTTCTTTAGGATTGCTTCGTTTTATCAAATGCATTTCTAGGACGTAAAGGATGACATAGCAGAAAAACCAAGATTTCATCCTGAAGATATATCGAGTATCCGAAGTGGCCCTTTGGTCAAGAAGCTTGAGTTTACTTTGGATCCAACCTCGAAGGAGGCGATCGATCAGGCTCAAGATAAGTACAAAAAATGGACGAGTAATCTGGATGTGAACTATTTTATGCAGGAAGGTATTGGTAAGAAGGAGTTCAAAAAATTTGCCGTGAGTTCTGATGCGGTGATGCAACTGGTATTTCAATTAGCATTTTACAAGCAAGAAAGTCGTATGGTAGCGACTTACGAATCTTGCAGCACGGCAGCTTTCAAACATGGCCGCACTGAAACTCTGAGGTCTTGTACGAACGAAACCAAGGCATTTTGCGAAGCCATCACTCAACACTCCTCGAAAATATCCACTTCCGAATTGAAGAATATGATAGTCGACTGTAGCAACAGGCATAATATACTCGTCAAAGAAGCGGCTATGGGTGAGCGTTATTTACGACTGGTTTAATTATCGAAAAATCACTGAGCGATTATTAGAAAAAAAAAATCAATTAAAAGGAAATATGATCTTTCGCTCTTTGGAAATCTAACTTCCATAGCTGTGCGCTCGTGTTGACACGTTACTGTTTCAGGTCAAGGATTCGATAGGCATTTGTTCAGTTTGAAAAAGTTATGGGAAATTTCGAAAACTGTTAAACCCGCCATTTTCGAAGACCCGGCTTACGATGCACTGAATCATAATATTTTATCTACTTCTACGCTCTCGAGTCCTGCTGTAATGGCTGGAGGTTTTGGTCCTGTAGTACCTGACGGATATGGCATAGGGTCAGTCGCAATTAGAAGTTCACATCTTGGTAACGATAGAATTGATTACGACGTCATTCCGTTTTACAGATATATGATTCAAGAGAACATGCTTGGTGCTGTGATAACGAATTATAAGGATCAACGTAATGGCCACGATTACCTGTCCTGTCTGGATTCAGCATTTAAAGACATATATAGAATATTGGCGAAGAGTTAAAACGTGTAACGAACTAAATGATATTCTTACGACCAGAATTGTCTCTTGCCGATGAACAAAAACTAAGTTTTTTGTTTCAATATCACCGTATTGTTACTGCCTACCTGCGAAATGGTACTATTCTGCAACGAAGTCCATTTTAGGAAATTATTTGTTATATACAGAGAATTTATATTTCATATATAATAAATATATATTCTACAGAGACACAGAGAATAATTGAACGAACGTCCCGAATCATCCTCGAGCAATTCAGTTTATTCGTAACGACTTCCCACTATTGTACGATATATTTACACTGCGGTGCACATCTACAATAATTACAAAGTATAATACTTTCCTAAGACTCTTAGAGGCTAGGCTATACTAAAGCGTCCGGCACCAGAAAAAGAAAACAAATATAATTACATTAGGTAAATTAATGTTTAATGTACAACAATTAATCTGATATTTGTTACATGGTCTGTTTGTTAATACAGCAACGCCAGAGAATATTTACAACAGGCGATATGGAACGACGAATACAGTTTGAGGATCACTCATAAATATCAGTTCGCATTGGTCGATAAAAAAATGGGAGCGTATTTTAATATCGAGCGATGTCGAAAATATTTTCTTCCTAAGTTGTCCAACTTTTTGTTCATATCTATATTTGAATAAATGTCGAGGTCTACGACATCGAGTCCAAGTCGAAGTAGTGGAAAAGTAACTAGATATTCTCATGCTAAAAGAGATTTAACATCTATCTTATATATAAAACCGTGTTTAATAGATCGCTTTAACATTGAACAAATATATTTTTGCATGGAGTTTCACAGCGGTGGAATGAATGATAATGTCACTGTTTCCTGTCAGAGCTCTTTCTTCTTTTGATGGTGAATGCTTCTTTCGCTATGAACTCTCTTTTTTTGTTGACTTTATTTGATCTTTTGATACATCAAATTAGACTTTGTTACCCATTTTAATCTTGGCAGACTGTAAGATGAAAGAATTGATGAGAGATTAAGTGTTTTCAAATCTATATATAGTCGAGTCACGACATCAGATTCTAATTTTGACAGAGAGCAGAAGGAATTTTTTAAATTCTATTAGTCTATTAGAGCGTTTCAGACACTCTAAGCATCTACAACCGGGTTAAGGATATTACACTGATCTTAAGTTGAGTATACTAGAATTAAGTATAGCAATATTAAGTACTGTATATTTGAGTCTTCTCGTTAGTTAATTTCAAAATCTAATGTCGTGGCTCAACTATAGAATATTATGAGAAATTTGAAAATATTTTGAACTTTAACTTACCATATAAATGCCAACGATCAATCCGAAGAGACCGATCGCAGATCCGAAAATTTCCACAATAAGGATCTTGACGAAGAGTGCTGAATTTGCTGCATCAGCGAGAGCAGCTCCAGAACCCACGATTCCAACAGCTATACCACAGGACAAATTGACAAGCCCAACAGCAAGACCAGATCCAAACATCAAATAACCAGCAAACCAGTTCTGGCTTTTAAGAGACACAGACAAACTGACGTCTGCATAATTGAATTGGTCAAGCATTCCACAGAGTACAATGGCAGTAATTAAACCATAAATAGCTACAGCTTCGCAGAAAATAATGGAAATCAAATTTTTCGTTTTGATACGTGGTGCCTTCACACCACCTCCGATAATGGAAACACCGGTAGTATGAATGCCACTGTAAATTAACCAGAATGTTTTTATAGTCAGTATCATTAAAATATAAAACTATCGCAATGTTAAAAATGAATCCATTACTACTTACAAAGCGGCACCAACGATGGAGAGTGCAACTGCTAGACCAATGCCAACACTGGCCCACATGTATGGAGTAGTGCTTTCCAAAAACCTATAGATAATGAAATATGATTTTAATTCTTTTTCATATGTCTAATTCATATCCTTCCCTACCACTACTTACCATGCAAAACTGATACGTTCTCCCTTACCAGTCAAGATATGGTACAAGACTGAAAAAAATCACACAAGTTTCAAATTATATAAAGTATAAGCCCAGAGAATACACAATTATACATAATATTAATGAATTCCAAAGTAATAACTAACTGTTTGATCAAGATGTCAAAAAGGGGGTGTGGCAATAATACATTATGATGTTAAATACTCCAAAAACCAGTTTAAATAATGTGACACAACATTCCACTAATTAATTAACTTTATTCTCACGTTTTTAAGAAATATATTATATCTGGAAGAGGATTAGAGCGAAGATACTGTAAAAAGAGACAACTTGATACAAAGCATTTGGATCCTGAACATTTTTTATCAATTGTATTTCAACAGTTCACTAAGCACCATTGAATAATGATCCTTGGATGAATCTCAAGATATAAAGAACGTCATTAATATAAGCATAAATGTAAGGAAATCCGAACCCAAGACAGTGATGGTCGCGGAGGAGATGGTCCCAAAGGTGTAACCCAATAAGTATCTCATGGTGCCCTTGTATATTTAAGCTGCGTCTGACAAATAGATCTCTGCTGCGACAAGCAAATATCACAAATCCTCCAGAAGGGATTGGGTAGGTTCACCTTACTGGCTCTAGAACTACCTCCCAATCCTCCAAATTTTTCCTTCTGCAGACGATTCGGCAAAACGGACACCCGTTGTTGTCATGTGACGACCATACCGAGATGATGTTACCAATATTTTGATTAAAAATAAAATTCCTAGAACCTTGATCGACCACCACCCAATAAACTCTACTGGAGAACTCGGTCGATAATTAATAGACAATACAAAATCAAGATTGAAAGACGAGAAACGTTTTTCGATGTAATTGCCTTCTTACTGAATTTATAATGCTCGTTTGATATCACACGAACAATGTCCATGAACATTCTCATATTAAAAAGGAGAACGATATTAGCGAACGTCTCTTGCAATTTTCTCCATTATCTTGCGAGCCCATAGTAACTTAATGTGTATCATTGGCAATAATCGTTATCATTCTATGACGCAAGTACATTGGGAATTTAAATAATATAAATATCAGTACAGAAGTGTAACTTTGATGAAATTCTAGGATGACTATTCATGAATTTATTACAATATAATTTGTACATAGAAATAAACTTTCACATTACTAATAGTTTACATGGTTTATTAAATTTTCGTTTGGGCCGGAGGTGGGAAATGTAACCGGATCGTGCGGAAGGTCTAATTTTAGATTAAGTTGCATGCACTAGCTTGTAACAGTAAATAAAATCAAGAGTTCTGAGTATATTGTAAAGTATCTTCGGCCACATATGATGTCTCAAGGAAAAGGGTAAATTAGTAATATAATATCTCCGCTACTAATTTTGTATAATATGCCAATTGAATAAGAAATGGATCAATAAGGTATCTGTCGATACGTTTCAGAAATATGTTTACTCAATTTTACCAAATGGCATACGACGCTGCAAAGGAGAAATCATTCAAAAATTTGTTTCGAGAGTTATCACGAGCTGGAAATAGACAGGGAATGATTGAAATGGTCAATGAACTTCCTGGGATCAGAAAATGGCAAATAACCGATTCTTATGTTGGGAAGAATGACATTCATGTTCTTGCCATATTCAAGAAACATAATTTACTTACATGTGATACCAAGTTTCTTACTGAAGCTTTATTTGCTGCTAGCATCACTAATAATAATTTTTTAAATATATTACTAGCTCGTACAAAACAGTATTACAGGCACGGCGAGTATTTAAAGTGTATCGCTGATTGCGATTACGCGATAGATTTGTTAAATAATGCTTTAAATTCTATAGAAAAAAAAATATCCCTTTTGGAATATAACATAGAGTTTAATTTGTTTCAATCAATGTGCCTGAAGCGATTGGAACTGAATGAGAGAGCAAGAGCTTGTTTTAGCAAGGCATCATACTCTGCAGAAGATCTTACGAAACTGAAGAAGAACTGCACAGCTGTTTCCAATGAAGAAAAGCTAGAAAATTTAAAACCATTCTTAGATAAGCTAAGAGAAATAAAGCAGACAGACGGAGATATAAATTCACGGAAGTCTGTAATTCCATCAACCAATTCAGTGCCTCTAATTGATGGAAAAAGGCACAATAAATTGATAAGTTGCTCTGATGCTGTAGCATTAGAGTACAACACTAACAAAGGAAGATGTCTTACTGCATCGCGCAATATTAAATCTGGCAGCGTTTTAATAGTCGATAAACCATTTGCATTCAGTACGGATAAGCAGGCTCTATCTGGAAATTGCCTTCATTGTCACGTATCATTAATATTAGACAGCACGACAAGAATACCATGCCACAATTGTCAAACGGTTAGAAATCGAAGTGGATCAATTGAAATTATTTAGTACATACATAATATACTTCCTTTAGGTTTCCTTCTGCTCGGAAGAATGTCGAAAGGCGGCCTGGAAAAATTATCATCGGTATGAGTGCCAGATTTTTAATTATTTTTATGAAACGGGATCGTACCGGACATCTTATCTTCTGTTGGCCTACCGAACAACTGTTTCGATGATATCCCAAGATGGCAGTAACGATTTCGATGCAAGTGTTTTGGATTTTCATGAGGCCGGTGGAAAGGAATCCAATCGGTTCAGAGTCGCCATTGACGATCATTATTCTCCTCTGGATTACAAAACAGTCTATTCCTTGGAGACACACGGTAGACACGCTGATCCTGATGACAATCTAATTCGATCGATACAGGCCATCTTCTTGGCTAAATGTCTTGCACATGTCATGGCTGATTTTACACCTGGTGTTATCCTTCAACAACGGTATCTCGATCTTCTGGCGGTCGCGACACTGAGACACTTGCAAGCAATTAATAGCAATGCTTATGAGATCGTTGAAAATATCTGGGATAAAGAAACTAAAGTTTGGGAACCTAGAAACGTGGGAGGTGCGCTCTATACAACTGTAAGTCTGGTGAATCACAGTTGTTACGCGAATGTTGTTCGCCATACTTATCCCAATGGTAAGACCCAACTAATGGTATTTTGCATATACTCATTTCTTTATAAATCAATTTGTGTTTTAGGCACAGTGGTTGTAAGAGCTTTACGTTTTATCCGTAAGGGTTCGGAAATCTTGGATTGTTATGGGCCACATTTTCTGAGTGAGGACAGAGACAAGAGGCGGAAACACTTATTGGAAAAATATTATTTCTACTGTGCATGCGAAGCCTGTACTGACAATTGGCAGTTACCACTCAGCGAACCGAAGTATCAGTGTAAAGGTTGTTCAGAATTTTTGTCAAAAATAGAATCAGCCTGTAAACAGTGTCATACTAAAATTGACAGAAAGAAAATTGAAAGGCAGTTGAAAGAATCGACGAAGAAGAGAATAGAAGCGATTTCCTTATTATACGACGGTCATTATAACGAGGCTCTACCGATTTTACTGGAGCATGGAAACTTTGTTGAGAAAACTCTTGCTGATCCAAATCTTGAGGCTATTAAAACACAACAGGCCATCGTTCAGTGTTTCAACAGTCTGGGCTGTGTCTCCAAATGAATATCCTTGTATTGAATAAACAAAGCAAATGACTTAAATTTTTACACTGAAAAGAAGCAAAAGGGAAACAAATATAAAGTTTACGGTTGACACTTTATTGACACACGTCTTACTTGAAATTTGCTAAACTTTCCTAAAGCTGTCTCGATAAAAAAACAACTTATTCGGCCACAAAAAAGTCTCAAATGCAAAGAAAGTGCCTTAATAAGACTTACAAACGTCGCCACATCGCTCGTACAAATTTTTAATAAAATTGTGTCCATGAGTGAGTGCATACCTCTAACGGTGTAACTACACGAAAGTCTCACGCGAAATACAGGGCGTCTCAAGAACTCGATACCTCAGGTAACAATTTACGTTTAACGTTTTTAAGAAATATGCAGTAGAAGATACAAAATGAAAAAAAGGGAAGGGACACACTAACGACATTCTACTTTTTCCGTCATATTCGAAGTTTCACACTCATTGTCAGTGCAACTTTCGGCAACGTAATATCAATATGTATTCGTAAAAGCATAAGCTTCAGGCATCGGCACACGAAGAGTCATACGTTTATTTTTCTTGCGCTTACATAATAATCGCACATTCCGATATCCAATGACTTCATGTACGCGTTATGTGTATAAATTAAACATAATGAACAATAACGGTCGTAACGATTGACCGATGTACTTGTGGCTCGTACGTCATGTGCACGATTCTTTCGTCTTCTTGTTCATCACTTATCCAGTGCGTTGTTCAGAAGACTCTCATGTTATTTGTAATGATCGGACATCGAGAGAGTTAATAATACCGTTGCCGATACGACGATTCGATACAATCGGATACGAATGATGTATTTGATACTTTCTATACTCGACATTGTTATCCCTACGAGCAATTATTTCTTTGGTTTAAAATCACCACGTGGTTTGTGTATTTCACTTGAAGATTTTCTCAATTTTACCTTTAGATTTGTTAAGGCAACTTCATATAGACGTGTGCATGTATCCAGCGCATCGCTAGTCGTGGGTCACACAACTTGTTCGGATGTGATTTGCATGATAAATCTTTGTAGAGAATGTTTGGGGTGCTCGCTATCCTATCGTATTTTCGTAGAGTAAGAATTATGTACACTGGTCCGACATACAGATAGCACGAGTCCTTTAACTTATCCAAATTAATATGTAAATAATACCTATTTATAACTAGCCATTCTGGTCGTGTATAGCGTTACATACCAGTCCCTAATCACCACATATGCGTTTCGCGGATCTCGCTGATAATGTGACCCGCTTGTGTCAGCGCCTGCGACATAAAGATTTAAAGTTAATTCAAGTCACGTTATATATGTAAGAAATCATTTTCAGATTGATCCTAGTCCTTAGACAGCTGTATTTCCCATCACAGCATAACCCGTATGTAATTGTATTATCGTTTACCTTCAGCATATCTCCTGCTTCCTTACGCCTTACAGCAATGTGTTCACTTTCATTAAGTAAAGTCTCGGCGTGATCAGACTTGTACAGGTGCGTAACGAGTTCACTCTGCAAGTTGTCCTTCACGAAATTCACCAGGAAGTGCATTACTGCCTTGGGTACGCTGTCTTGAATGGATTTTCGAACAATATAGAAGTACGATTTAATAAGTCGTTCTGGAAAGCAAGGCAAGAAACATTTATTGTTTATTTCGCTGAGCGTGACGTTTGCTGAAATAAAATTTTTCTTACCAATAACGTCACAATCGCATTGCTCGCGTTCACTGAGCTTACGGGATGTCTGAATAGGCACTTCAGAGAGTAAGTTCACTGGCTTTTGCTGGGGCGATGCCTTTTGGATTTCGATGGATGGATTCGAAGCTTGATTCAGATGAGGGGATGAACTATCTTCTCTATTCCTAATGGGAGAACCATCCATGGAACTCGTTGAATCCGTTCTTCCTTGTGGTAATAAGTTGCTCAGCAACCAGTGATTCTGTGCCGGCTGTTGCTGCTCCTTATTCTGATCAGGAAAAGATGCCAGTTCTTCGCGACTGTTTGTTGATTTTGCACTCTGAGGTGATTGGGATACAAGGGTATATAGTTAATTGGGAAAATGTAACGTGTAGGACTTTTTTCAAAATTTTTACTTTGGTGAATCACAGACTGCCAGATTTTAAACTGGCAAAATACGCCAAGCAATACTCACTTGTTCAATTGGGATGAAACTATTGGCCGAGGGGTTTGAGGACGAAGACAAATTTCTTCTGCTTGATCTAATCTGATCGGCCTCCGCATTTTTGAGGAGAGACGATGCAAGAGCCGCATCTTTATGAAAATCCGGGTGCTTAGTGTTAATATAAGCTAATTCAATTGCGACTAGATTTTCTACCTGCAAACAAAAATCTTTATCATGTTCTCATCGGGTCTAACCTTTATTTACGCTGCTGCAGGATATTCTATAACGCTCTGTTGATACAATATTAACAGCGATAAAAAAGCAATAGAAATAGTTTTTCTGTTCATTTCTTACCATTTGGTTAGTGGTTGGAAGACGTCTACGCAGCAATTGCATTACGACGTCGACAATGCGCTCGTGCAATTTAGGAAAACGTAACATCTCCTGCTGCACTTCTGTACCGCAGTGCTGAATAATTCTTTGCATCTCTTCGTGCACTAATTCAACGCAACGTAATGAGGGTTCCTCCAGCCTTCGGATTTGACGTTTCACCAGCAGCTCAAAGGATACCTCAGGTACAAAAAGAGCAGGCCTCGGTCCAGTGGCATTTCGAATGGCAGTTAATATATCCATTTTCGTTAGACCAGCAAGAGGATGAATGGCGTCCAAAGTTCTACCGAACGCTTCGTGGAAAATGTAACAGATTCGAGCACCACCACATAGTTCAGTCGTTCCAATGTTTCTCGCTGTTCCCTCAATGGTTGAACAGTAACTGCTGGCAAATTTGGTTATGATTTGCAATAATGTTTGACTTTTATCTCCTACATCCTCGCCGTAGGAATTTAAGAGCGATTGGTATTGGGAAACCATGACGTTCACTCGAGTCTAAAAAGAAAATAGTTGCGTTCGAAATAACTGAGATGAGTGATAAAGAAATTTTAATTTCCTTTACCTTGAGTTCAGGAAGGCAGTCCCGAATGTGATGCATCAATAATCTATTGAGCGTTTTGGCAAGGTACGGCGTGCCATTTCTAGTCGCTAAAGTCGGATACTTTCGTTGCAGAAACGTAGCCTCGTCCTTTAATGCATCCTGAATTGTTTTATTGTTCATGATATCTTGCTGGGAACGGTTGACCACTCCAATAATACCCAGCTTAACTGGTATCACGCGGCCGCATAGAATGTCGATCGCATCCGTTCCTCAATCCGAAAGAAATATCAAAATAATAGGGTGCCATTGATAATCTTATGGCAAGGGTATATAAATGATTAATGGCTCTTGAAAAAAGGGAAAGAGTAGTGACTTGTTGCATTGAAAATCCTACAAAACCGATGATGGAAAGTAATTGGAACGGAATGGGACAGAAAATGGAGTAATAACAGATATTGAGTATTTTGTAAAATGTAATATCTTACCCGCATCCATGAGATCCATTTTAGTGACGACGGCAAGAGTACGTCTTCCATCTGGATCTACATCCTTGCTGAGTTTCAAGCTTTCGCTAGTAGCCATATCAGTATTGGCTGTAACGACAGCTAATATAATCGAATTGGGATTGCATATGTATTTGAGCACTAGTTGTCGAATCTGATTTTCAATATCTTCGGGTTGATCACCAACAGGTACTTTGGTAATGCCAGGTAAATCAATGAGTGTTAAATTGACAACACTTGCTGAGTATATCTTCAAATTTATTGGCTCTGGACAAATCCCTTTATTGGAGCCAGCCATGCGATCGGTCTCTGCTTCGATCTCCCTTCGGATATCATCAAAATTTGAGAATATTTTATTCCTTGTATGTAAAAACGTTCCCCATTCTTCAACATCCAAGGTTCCAGCCTCAGCAGATCTATGTTCTCGATCATCTTTTGGAGTATACACTAGCTGTAGGATTAAAGGTCTTCTAGTGACTATGCCGGTTCCTCGAGGCAAGAATGAACGGCCTACAAGACTCTCAATCACAGACGATTTTCCTGAACTCTACGAAAATAACAAGTGTTAATCCAAAAAATTTCAAATGCACCTGATTTTCATTAATACCACTTTCATCGTCGATTAATTGTCTTTTAACTGACCTGAGTACCCAGTACCACAATTTGTGGGAGTTGAATTGCATCAGAGCCAACGGTATTAAATACATCTTGCAGTTTATTAATTACAGGAATCAATGCTTCCATCGTTCAATATGAAGAATAAAAGCTCAACCGATTGGAGCGAATCTAAGAAAAACCGGTTGTGAATGTGAATGATTCTAAAAAGGAGATCGTCCCAGAAAGGTCCAATGGGTAAAAGAGAAATTAATTTATTGACGTCTCTTAAAAGTTCTCGAAACTTACTTCGAGAATAATTCAACTTTTCAGTAAATTATTGAAAAATGGAGATAACGGACAAATTAGCCCGTAGAATTCTCTACCGGCTAACGAATCTCTTGGAGTGCACTAGCCTTGTACACTGGGAGGTAACTACTAGTAAAGAGAGTCCACCATTTGGGACATTTGTGTCTGACGGCTGTAAGACGGTTTTGTAAAAGACGAACGATTTTATCGACCATTGTAAAGTCTGAACTGAAAACGGAGCGCTCCAAGTATTTTCCTGGATTGTTGTATCGGAGTTACTTGTCTGTATCGTTTGAACATCTACGGATAGTCTTATGGTCATATTATTCATTAAATAATAATGGCATTCACCGGTTCGTGTGCCATTTTTTTAAGATTCTCTAACTTAAAAACTGTAGTGAGATCTGGGAGCAATGTCAGCGCTATTACATCTAACGTAACACATCGTTTGGTAAGAACTAATAGCATGTTGCTATTAATCTTTTTACATCATTTTTATCTGATGCCCAAAATTGTAAATATTCTATAACCTTTTCATTCATTGGACTATTGAGATTAACATTGTATTATTATGGTAACAGGCCAATACTCGTTTATATGCAACAGAGCACAATGATAAAGCAACCGAGAAGGACACTGGGAAGATGGAGAAACCTATGAGTAAAGCCATGAAGGCTTACTTGGAGCGAGCTAAGCAACATGGTCAGTGTGGTTCCTCTTAGGAGAATTGTTTTTGAGTATTCATTAACTGATTAATTCTAATTATATGGAATCCATACTTTAATACATATTTTTTATTTTATACTAGATGAATTTATGATAAATCAAAGTCAGGAGTATCAAATTGGTAAAAGGCATCTGGCCAATATTATGGGAGAAAATCCTGATGAATTTACTCAACGTGATATTGATGTAAGAAACATTTATACTGTGAATAATCATAATCCTCACATTCATAGTCATATGTTATTTGTAGGCAGCAATAGAGTATCTGTTTCCATCGGGTTTATACGATCCAAAAGCTAAGCCTATGTTCAAGCCACCTGAGGAGATATTTCCAAGGAGAAAAGCAGCTGAGTTTGACTCTTCTGGCAGGCCATTTCATTCAATGTTTTATACATGTAAACCAAACTATTATCAGACACTTTATGTATGATACTTGATTTTCTAGTATTACATTATCTCTTTAGTTTATCAATATTCTAATAAATCATATGTTACAGGATTTAGTAGAAAAATTTAATAGTTTGAATGAGTTTGAGGATCGAATGATTCAAAAGGGTCTTTCTCCTGATCCAGAAAATGCAATGTAAGTTTTTTTAAATTTCATTATCAACTGCATAAAATTTACCTTTGCAAGTAGCAATTTTTTAAAATATATTTTTATTGTTTCAGTGATTTAACTGGTTCATTGTGGATGCCAAAGGCAGAAATTGAAAAATTAATATTAGAAGTACTTAATGATCACGAAGTAAGTTCAGATTTTATGCAGTAACAAAAATCCATATTTACTATAGAAGTGTATCATAAATTAAATTTCAGTACTCCTATTTGATAACCGCGCTTGAAAGATTAGTGGCTCATCCTTATTCATACACTATTAAGCCTGAAATTATGCAATATCGCAAGACGCTTATGTCACAAACGGCAGGACTTATTGCCCCTCCAGTAAGTCTACAGTACTGAGTTGCTTCTATTTTTATAATTATTTTTAAAATACTGTATTTAAAATTATTTCATTTTATTATAGCTTCAATACGATGCAAATGGAAGGCCCTTCATCTATGTACAACGTAAATTGTATTTTAATGAAACTTTTATCCTTATATCAGTGTAAACAATATTTTCTTTACTCGTAATTTCTACTTCTCTAGATTGTTCAAGAAAATCAGCAAGAGGCAAAGTCACTGTCTTCGGCAATGGCTCAGGTCAAATAACAATCAACGGTCAAGATCTTACGTACTTTGATGACATCCAATCAAGGGAACAGGTACTATGATTTTGCATGCTTGACACGCCTTCTCCAAGGCAAAAAATTCTGTGATACATACAAAATGTCCCGAAGTTTAATTTTGCTGAGTGATCGAATAGCGATAGTTATATTCGGGTCACCAGGTAAATGAACCGCGCGCACATGCATCATACGATATTGGACTAGTGAAACAGTATGTGATTTTATTAAAAATGTGTGAGTGTTTCAATTCGTGTACAGTGATAAAGTGCACAAGATTTAAGCTACAACAAAACTTGCCAAGTACTTCGGTAAGTAGACATTTATTACACAAACTGTATTGTGCCGTATTTACTATATAGAAACGGCATCACTCAGTGTTGTCTCTTAAATTAAAAATAACTCACTATTTCATTCATTATTTTACATTCGCTGAATAATCTTACAAGCTATCAGAGTCCCGGCTAGATCGGTCAGTCGTCGCTTGTTTTCCTCGAGAAAGTTGATCATTCTGGTTTTCCAAGCACCCGATACAGCAGCTACGTCATTCTGACATTTAGCTTGTTTTCCTCTGAATGAGCACACGAAACATTGACATCATGAACGCGTTTGCCATTATGTATTTCTACAGAGAGTTTGGTAATCTAGGACAATAGATAAGTGACTTGAATTTCGATGGTCCTTCATCCTTGGTATATCACGTCGTGGGTTATCTTTACGTCATTCTAATGAAAAAATGTCAAGTTCTTCACCACGGGATTCTAAACGGATTATTAATTACGAATTTCACGGCAGACTCATCGCGTCATCTGTAAACCGGTCAGAAGTTATTTATATGGAATTATGGATTCCAGAGTAAAATTAACTACATCCAATTTCAGTTCACGGACAAAGGCTTATTATTATTCTTTTTTCTTACAAAACCCCAGTAGAACGCAGTACTCTATTTGGAATGAATATCCCACGCAGGCGTTGAGAGAATTCAGGACCTAGATATCTTACAATGCTCCCTGTTGTTGAAATACTTGACAAGATAAGCTTACTAGAATGAATTAATTAAACAATTAATTGCGCAATTATGTTTTCCCAACTCGTATAAATCTATATCGTTAGATGCATCCCGGAATCAGAAAATTCATGTGTAATTATGCTTCAGCAGATGCTACATAACTACTATGGCGAAGCGTTTATCCGTGGTGAAAGGTTCTGTAGTGCGGCACGAGAGGTATTCCATAACCAGGATGTTAAGTTCGCATCTTAAGTTAACCTTCTGTATGAATCATATAGACAATCAATCCCGGAAGATCTGTGTGCGAAATTAAATAATTAAAACACGCCAATCAAATATGTATAAAATTGGAATAATAATTTTTGCTTAATGAGTTAAAAGTCACTGATATGGCAGAGAAGTGTTTTTTAAAATTTTCTAAATGCAAACAGGTTACTTCTTATATTTTTTAAAATGATGTCATTCATGACATTTGATGAATATTTTTTTATATAAACTGATTTTTGATTACAATATATCAAAATTATTCAAGCAAATATTCTATATGGAACATGCAATACTGTTGAAGTAATGCCACGTGTACAGGACTGTACAGAATCATTAGGTTGTTTTAGATTGAATGATTCCTGTTGGTAACTGTCTTCGTTCTGCGTGCGTGGGAGTTTCAATGTGAACTTATATCGGTAAATGACTTTAGATGACTCGAGATGAATTACACGCTTATTTGAACCTATTTTCTAGTACAATTCTCACAGTTGTATATAGTTTTGAGTTATAGGATTTTCAACAATTGGTCTGCCAAGAAGAAATTATATATCATGATTGTACTGTGGTGACTGGTGACTCCCACTTCTTTGTGGCTTCTGAACCGAACACCCGGTGTTCTCTTGAAAAATGGTCAGTCTGTTGAGTAGCGTGATTGTAACAGGACTTTACTGAGCGTCTCCGACGGTTGAGTACTCCTCGTTACAAGTCACCAGTGATCCTTGATAACCGGTAAAGCAAGGACGTGGATCAATTTCAGTGTAAAACTGCAGTGCAGTCAGTTGTTTTATCGGTTTTCCCGAAGGTGCAGTGAGAGGGAAGGTGATTTCCAATGGATTTTTCTCATTGACAAATTCTACATGTCTGCCTTCGTGTACCGTGTCATAATTTCTAAATAATTTATAAATTCGGAAGGACATTCAAATTCGGAATTTCTTTCTTTGATTTAAGTTATGTACAGATTTGAAATGTTATTCACCTTCCGATTGCATTTTGAAGATTTGCAATTGACGCATGTAAAGACGGTGGCAGATCCGAATATTGGCTACATTTAAGGAATGTCCAAGTTTAGAATGTGTACAATACCAAAATTGTATCCGTTCAATTCTTTATTGACAAACAAGAAAACTCTCTCTGTCTTGGCCGTTAGTGAAAGTTCTCTTAAATATTGCCCTGGTTAATTCAGTGCTGAAGATTATTGAGTATTGCTGAAATGATCCGTGACATTTTATAGGCAAATAATGTCACGAAGAACACAAAATTATGGATCTACTAACTGCCCATTTAACACATAAAAAAACTTGAAAATGATTCACTAATAGATTCCGTGTAGCCAGTTATGTCCGACCGGTTGCTTGGAATAGCTAACATGCAAGATCAATATTTACAGAAAATCAAATCTACCAATATGTTAATTTGTGACTACTAGTGATATGCTTGTAATATTTAACGTTACATTTTATTATATCATTGAACTGCATGATTCACATATATATATAATTTTTAGGTGTGCCATGTAACTCCTAGGCTTAATCAGAAGAGATGGAAGGAAGCAGTCAGGAGCAGCAGCAACAGTCGGCTGCGCCGGTTCTGCCTCCACCTAAGAAAAGGGTCCAGATGGATAGAGCAGTCAGCATGCAATTTCCACCGGCCAACGCGTCTCCCATCGCAAAGCACAGAACTACGACATCTTTGCTTCTAACGCGATGGCTAGTTTCAAGAAGGGCATCGTCGCCAGTACTTGAATCTGGAGGACAGTCTGGCGAATGCGAATTGGATTATGGAACTCCACCACCGATCGAGGAGCCTCATTGCTACTCCATGTGCCTCAGTGATAGTTCCTGGAGCGAGGAGGGGAATAGTTCACTCAGGATCACCAAGGATATCATTAAGAATTTATTAACGGAACATATGCGCGGATTGGGTGGTCGCCTTCAGTACTTTGAGGATTTGGAAACCGGGAAGATCAACGAGGAAAATTTAAAGTGTGTCTTGGACGGGTGCAGACCTCAGGAAATAAACGCTATGTTGTTGTATTCTAGCTTTCTTGGGAAAGGAGCTCTGATTCCGGGATTGCATAAAGCTGGAGCTGATCTCAATCACTCAGAGCACGAGCAGGGACTGACGGCTCTTCATCTCTGTGCGTTTAGTAATTCCCTTGTGGGAATTCGTTATTTAATGGCAAATGGCGCCAATGTGAACTCTTGCAAGGTTCATACACCGTTTCATTATGCGGCCTTTGGAAATTCGTACGACGTGGCTCATTTGTTCTTACAACAAGGCTTGAATCAGAATCCGATACAGTGCGAAGAATCCGTTCTGCACGTAGCAACCAGAAGCAACGCTCTGGATGTTCTCACGTTGCTGGCACCTAATAATCCTTGCTTAAATCGTCTGGATTGTCATGGATTAGCTCCCGTTCATTATGCAGCTGACAGAGGAGACGCAGCCTGCTTGAGGCAAATACTGAAAGCCGGATGTCAAGTGAATTTATTAACGCAGAAAGGAGACACTGCACTGCACTTGGCAGCGGAAGCTGGATGCGCAGAAAATTTGGAACTTCTGGTTGAGAATGGTGCTGATGTTAATATGAGAAATCACAGAGGTCAGACTGCACTTCACTTGGCAGCTAGAGCTCATGCACTCGAGTGCGTCGAGGTTCTATTACGAAAAGGTGGTAGCGATCCAAATCTAGAAGATAATGACGGTAGGACGCCATTGCATCTAGCCTTAGGCAGATCGTTACTCGCCTACGATATCTCAGACTGTCTAATCACTTGGAAAGCTAATGTGAATAAATCTGATAAATACGGCTACACGCCACTCCACGTGGCTGCTTTGAACGAATTATCGCAGTGCGTAGATACAATTATTCAGCACGGAGGTGACCTGAGCGCTACCACGAAAGGTGGCACCACAGCCTTATCTATAATATTGCGTAAGACGCCAACTTCTTTGAACGCCTTCAAACAGAGGTTGGATGCTTCGATAACCCTACATCAACACGGGTCAGCAACTGGAGAAGTGGAATTGCGGTTGGACTTCCATCCTCTGCTTCAACATCAGCACCAGGGAGAGATTGGATACCTAGGAGCATTTGTGAAGGAAGGGTACAAGGAAATCTTGGAACATCCACTCTGCCAATCTTTTCTTCATCTCAAGTGGCAAAAGATACGAAAATACTACGTCGGCAGATTACTATTTTATCTGCTCTACGTTCTCGTTCTAACTACTTGGGTCATGACGGTTTTGGCTTACAATTGTTACAACGAATCTCATGGACAGATCGATGATTCTGTCGAACCGCTCTGTCGCAACTCTACCGGATTAAATGGCTTCCTGTATCGACATCCTGTATTCATGGAAGTGGAGTGGTATGCATTAATGGTCCTGACTCTTCTCGAAACTTTTCGAAAACTAGTCGGTATCTTTACGTATCGTTCGATCAAGCAGTTTTTCGGCCAGGCCGAGAACGTAGTCGAGTGGTGCGTTATACTTTGCGTTTTCACAACGTCCTTCATATACACAGGCAGAACCTACACCTGGCAGAGTCACTTGGGTGCTTTTGCCGTTCTTTGTGGTTGGTTTAATCTGATGCTAATGATCGGTCAGCTTCCAATGTTTGGCGCCTATGTAGCAATGTTTACCAGCGTCCAGGCGCAGGTCTTCAAACTTCTATTGGCCTACGCTTGCCTACTCTTTGGATTCACTGCGAGCTTCTGCGTGATATTTCCAAGTTCCAAAGCGTTCAGCAGTCCTCACACTGGTCTGATAAAAGTATTGGTGATGATGACGGGTGAATTGGACTTTGAAGATCTATTCTTTCCAATGGAAAAGGATAGTGGGAAATCAAAGGACGGGAGCAGCGAATCCTGGATTCTTCTTCAAGTTTCGGCTCAACTCTCATTTGTTCTTTTTGTACTCTTTGTTACCATTGTCCTTATGAATCTTCTGGTTGGCATAGCCGTGCACGATATAAAAGGACTACAGAAAACAGCTGGCTTAGCAAAGTTGGTACGCCAGACTAAATTAATCTGTGACATGGAGGCTGCCCTGTTTCTGGGTTTACTTCCGCAGGGAGTGAAGAAGATTTTACGCTGGACCACGCTAGTACTTCCGTCACCATTGCGCGTGGTGTTAACGGTCAGGCCATTGAATCCAAGAGAGACCAGGTTACCAAGGGATGTCCTGTCTGCAGCTCACAAGGTAGCCAAGGAACGTAAATTCACAACGGGAACGTTATCCAGTAAGCGAAGCAACAGCACCGCCTACACGTATTTGAAGAGCGACGCCTATTCGACGATTCGACGTCCAGTTAATAATAATGACGATGACGTCTTTGTTCACGAAGATACCAACAAGGTTAAGGAAGACATTTTGGAATTGAAAAGAATCTGCGAGCAGAATCAGAGGTTGATTCAGGATTTGCTCATGACACTGGCTATGGATAAGAGAATAAATCCTAACAGAGATGATTTTGAATGATATACAGCACACCGGACTTCCGGTAATGAAAAACAAACAAAGGAAAAAAATAGTCACGATAACGATCGGGCTATTAGCTAGTCCACAATGATAATAACCAAATTGCGTTTACGAGGTATAAAAAATATTCGACCTTCATTCATACTTGTCTGACCTCTGCTAGTTTCGCAATGAAGATTCAAAAGTTACGGAATTTAGCAATTCAAGGTTATTATTCGTCATAAAGTTTGCTGACTTTTATCGATGCCGAGGAAACATTTCGAGTCGATCGATTGATGCTCTTAATGGTTTTCAATTTCGATCAAATTTTTGAAAACTCATTAGCTTTTGCGTAATCGAGAATAATTTCGTGAGGTAATACTGATTTATGATAGTAATCGAATGGTATTGCACTACAGTTACTGCTCTATTAAAGATATTATTCTTCCGTCCAATGGATTCGTATAGTTTTACACTGTACAGTCAAAGATTCGAAATATTGTATCGTTAAGTATCGCCGTTTATACCGATTTCGATAAAGACGAATTGTACATAATATTTTGTATTTGTTATTACCGTGTACACGGTAAATGCTTTTACTAATAAATCCATAGTCTTCCTCTTTACAGAAGAAAATATATGGAAATGTCGAAAATTAAAGAAGGAACCAACAGATATTATTGTTATAAATAAGGTACAGAACCCTTCCAGACAACCGAAAACTTTCCGAAATGTTTTCGTAGCAGCCAGAAAATTGCTAAGCCTAGAAGAATTTGTAGTAACAGCTTACATAAATTGGCTCCTTCATTTTTCATGTTTTACTTTGTGTAAATTCTGCAACCCGTGATTAAGCACGGATTCAAGATACACGCACGAGAATTACGTGAATACAATTTTTTACTGTAGATCACTCGAGCATAAATATATATCATTATTATGATATAAATTGTACCCCAGAGCACGTGTTCACCGATCGTATCGGCTTTACGTAAGGAAAATAACTACGACCGTATACGAAAACAAGGATTTAGAGTAATTTTGTAATTTTATTTAAAAAAGAAAGAAGCTCAGTAGAACGAACCGTGCTGCCACGAAGGTCGGAAACGTTTAATCAAGTTTAGTCAACTCGAGAGACGTGTGGCAATTGCAAAGAATGCCAGTCTTACCCAATTGTTTGGTACGAGCCTAAATACACTTTGGATTTCAAGGTCTGTTCAGGAATATTTATTCCTGTAACGTCTCACAGAAGTCGCACGATTCACTCGTAATTCGTTATTATCGAAGGAACCATCGATTAAATAATTTGCAAGATCGGTCGAACAGTCTTTTGGCACAGTTGGCTTATTACTCTTTTTTTCATCTCTCAAGTTCAGCACCCTGCGAGACTCGAGAGAAGCGTTCACGGTTCATCTACAGGTCATGTGAATCGGTCTTGAGTATTACTTCTGCTGCTAGAATTAGCTTGCGTCGTTGAACGGTGTAGAACAAAGGGGAAACTGCATAACGATACGCGTGAATCGTATGAATAATATTTTGACATACCTTGGGGGTATTGTGTCAATCTTTGAATACCGTTGAGTATGTACAGATTGCCCTGCTTAACGATGTCGTAAATCCGTTATATTCCGTTTCAGTCCTCTAGCCATGTATGATAATTATGTGCTCGATCACATGTCCTGTTCTTATTTTCATCTAATTTGGAATAGAAAGTCTATTTTTTCTGTGGTTATAGGAAGCTCAAAATCAATTATGCGTCCCCCAGTAAGTTTTTCATGAATTTCCTTGGTGCTTTGTAAAACGTTAAGGCTGGGGTTACGAAACATAATGAATGCTTGAGAGTCGAATGTCTGGGAATGATTCGCCGGGTCGATTACGTTGAAGCGTAAATCGGTGTAGTTAATGTTTAGCGTTTTCTAAGAACTTTACATTCTACTATACATGAGTGATCTATGCTGATGCTCAGTAAAGCGTAGAAGATCAAGATGACAGGAGTGAAAAAAAAATATATTGCGTTCCTTTGGAATCTTTTTTATTTTCGTGTTGCGCGCTTCATTATTGTGATTGACACTTTGAATAGCGGATAGTAAGTAGGTTTTACCCTGGAGGCAAAAGAACAATAAAAAAGGAAGAATTTTAGATACTTTCGAAGATGAGTGGGGGGCCTCCTGGGTCCATGGATGAAACTGGTAAAGTTCTAAGGTTACCATCTGCTATTTTCTAGAACGTTCTTATTTTCAGTCTTTCGGGGCACGTCGAACTGTGAGATCCCTGGGAAAAGACTGATCGAAGAATTGGGCACAGAGGAGTAACTTTAGATAAGAGCAAAAGTGCGGCAAGTGCCCAGAAATACTATTTGAAGTAATTCATCTTACACGTGGCAAAGTCAAACCGGTTTTCTGGTAATTTTTTATAATGTTCATCTAGGAACAAACTGCCAGTGATTAACGTCCTTGCGCACGCTCGTGCTAGAGTGTAGAAAATGGCATTTCTGGCTATTTTGGAAGTCAAAAGAGTTAAAGTGATTTTACAACCTGGAAGGCCTTCCCCTTCCATTCGAAAAACAGAAAGTCAAACTGAACACTAATTACACTTTGGGAATCCCGTTACATGGCCAGCCTGAGTTAGTAGTGCTCGAGCGAGCGATGAAAAATTGCCTCCGTCAAATTGAATTGTTAGTGGAAAATGCAGCGTAACTGTAAAAGTCAACGAGTGGAACGGCAAACATTTCAGTGTGAATTCCTCGCTCTGCGAAGTCTCAATAGAGAACGAAGCGTGTCGGTTTCAGCGCCTCTAAACGTCGTCAGTGAGACAATATAGAAATGTGTTCATCGACATGACAGTGACTGTGGTGCGTTTCGAATGACTGGAGCACGCGCTGATAGCGTTATCTGTTTCCCGGTTGTACATCATCAATGACAGTTTTAGGAAATACCTTTGTGAGTCGGCCGGCCATCATGGAGAACACGGAGATGCATACGCTGCATCTACCAACCGAATTGAACGGGAAGCTGCGCCGGAATTCATCATCGAGATTAGCAGAATTCGCCAAGATAAATCATCTCTCAGCTAGACTGTCGCCAGCTTCCAAATCAGCTAGAAATTTTATTCTGCGCAATCTGCAGGACAACTACAACTCTATTGATCCTGAAGACGGACGTTGCACGAGAGACACCTCGGAGATCGATGCCGGAGAAGCACCACCGATCGACGATTCCCTCTTCTTCGACAACCTGGAGTGTCTCCGGAACGTGAAGATCAATAACAAGAGCATCAAGTCATCTCTATGGTCAGCGGTCAGTGTCCCAGAGATGAAGTTGCTACTGGATATGGAAAAGGGTAGGCTGTCTAAAAGTTCAGATGGGTATATCTTTCCAGAAAACACTACTGCCAGGTTCAAGAACATCGCATACATCTGGGCGTGCTTCAGGAACCTGACGGACATTCTGCCAACCCTGGAAGCCTTGGGTGCGGATCCACAGTACGTGGAGAAGCAGACGGGAACGAACGGCATCCTGGCTGCTTCTGTGGCCGACAGCGTCTCGTGTCTGAAATACCTTGTGGAACGTGGTGCTGATGTCAACTTCGTGAACCCAGTGAATAACTACGGTCCACTTCACTTTGCTGCCTGTGGAAATGCTGGAAATTCCGTGAGATTCTTACTGAGTCATGGAGCTACGTTGTCCACCGCCTGCTACGACGTCGATCCTGTATTACACTGTGCAGCCAGAGCGCAGTCCGTGGACGTAGTCAAGATTCTACTGGAACATGGTGCCAGTGTCGTGCAGAAGAATCATCTAGGAGAAACTCCACTTCACGTTGCCTGTCTGGTCCAGTCTGTACCTTGTGCTGAACTTCTGTTGCAGTCTCCTGGAATCGATGTGAATGCTGTTGATCGTGTTCATAGATCTCCACTTCATTATACAGTGATGAATACTGACTCTTCCGTTGATTTAATTGATCTGTTGATTAAACATGGGGCTGCAGTCAATGCCAGTGACAAAGATGGCTACACCCCCTTACATATAGCAGCCCTTAACGAACTTTCGAATTGCGTTGAGGTCTTGGTGTGGGCTGGTGCCGACGTTAGTGCCACCACGAAGACCGGTGTCTCCGCACTTAATATTATGCTTCGGAAAATTCCAGAATCATTGAAAGTTATTAGGCAGCGATTGGACGCTTCGATTAAATTGCGACGTCCGGTTCCCCACAATCGAGAATTCGAGATGCGATTTTACTTCGACTTACTCTTCCCGAGCAACAACGTCTGCGAGACTAGCATCATCAACACTTTCGTTCAGGAGCATCAAAAGGATCTTCTCTCGCACCCTCTGGTGATGGCGTTTCTTCATCTGAAGTGGGAAAAAATACGAAAATTTTATCTGCTCAGAATATTTCTTTATATTCTCACAGTCGTATTCATGACAACGTATGTTCTCACTGCTCTGGCTTACAAGTGTTACAATCACAGCGGACTGGACGCTTCGAAATTATGTACAAACAAGCGTATACCTGGGATTTTCTTTCGTAAATCAATGATAGAAGTAGAGTGGTACATTTTATTAATTCTAACGTGCGTCGCCATTCCGCGCAAAGTATTTGGATTTATGGTGCATCGATCGGCCAGGCTGTATTTCTCTTGTATTGACAATATACTGGACACCATTGTTATAGTCAGTGTTTTTGCCACCTCATTTGTCTACACCGGAAGAACGTACGACTGGCAAAATTATGTGGGCGCGTTCGCTATACTTTGTGCCTGGACCAATCTGATGCTGATTGTTGGTCAACTTCCAACATTTGGTACCTACGTCGCCATGTTCACTCATATACAATTCGAGTTCGCTAAGCTCCTATTAGCTTACTCTGGATTGCTGATCGGCTTCACTATAAGCTTTTGTGTAATTTTCGTCGGGGAACCGTCATTCGGCAATCCCTTAACAGGACTGATAAAGGTCCTCGCCATGATGGCTGGTGAATTGGATTTCGAAGGATTGATCAATGAGACCGATCGAGTGGATGGTGATTCGCTCACGGTTTATCATCCGTTGTCAGTCTGCTCGCAAATACTCTTCACTCTCTTCATAGTTTTCGTCACAGTTATTTTGATGAACTTGTTAGTGGGCATCGCCGTTCATGATATTCAGGGTCTGCGTAATCATGCAGGACTCACTAAACTAGTACGGCAGACTAAGTTGATCTTATTTTCCGAGATGGTCTTGCAGAGCAACACGATACCCTTTGCCTTACGAAAGTGGCTGGTTAATCACAGGATTGAGATCCAGAATTGGAAACGAATCCTAATCGTGAAACCGCTGAACCCGCTGGAGAAACGTTTACCAAAAGATATACTGAAGGCAGCATATGAAATTGCCCAGAAGAACGAACCCTTTTCTATGGATGATTACGAAACGGCACCTGATGATCATTCTACACCGAAACGAAAAGTGCTTGACGAGGATCTTGATTCGGGAGCTCTGGAGAAGATATCTCAGCGAGTGAAAATCAATGAAGATGAGATAAAAGTGATCAAGGCATATCTCCAGGATACCAACAAAATGCTTCAAGATCTCATCAAGCGATTGAACACCGAACATCGCATTTAAAGAATTTAGATACACATAGGCAGAAATGGAAGATCATTTGATTCCTTGAAACTAAGCACGTTCAACCTACATACTTCATTGACTTCTTTGAAGTGGTTCATTTGATTTTTTACGCTTAAAATGCATTTATAAGACGTTTTTACTAGACTTTCATGACACATTTTTTTCTTATAAATCCTGGATAGGTGATAGGTTAAATTACAAGGCAATGGGCGAGGATATTCCACTCGTGGATTCACAGTTTATCGATATCTTAACGCGTACCTGGATTTTATCGTGAATATCGATATCAAGTATATTTATACCGGTAATAACGAAATATTTTATACCGAACCTTAAGATACAACCATATTAAATTTTTTTGGTAAGCAAATTTTTATGATAAACCGTCCACATTTTGTGTGTCGTCCCAATACAATAACCAGCTGGAACAATATATGTTAGCATTACTCATGTTATGTTTGTTTGTCTTATCAGGTTATATTTCCTATGATTTTCACGGGCTTGACTGACGCAGTGGATGTGGAAGCAACCGTGACAGGTGGAGGAGTTACCAGCCAAGCTGGTGCCATTCGTTGGGGGATTGCATGGGGTCTCAGAAGTTTTGTCAATTCAGAGATGTTGGAAAAGATGAGAGTTGGTAAGTATATGTGTTTAATTTGTATAAATAAAATAAGTTTTATGCTGAACATAAATTATGGTTTTACAGCTGGACTATTAACGAAGGACCCTAGAAGTCGTGAAAGGAAGAAGCCCGGACAGGAAGGTGCAAGAAGGAAATTCACCTGGAAGAAACGTTAATGGAACCTACAGGGCAATTTTAACTATCATGCTTATCGATATACTTCAGTTGTCTAGTAAATCATTGTAGCTCATTGTTCGTGGACGTTTCAAAGTTCGATTCTTATTCCATATAATTTACCATACACTGTGTGACTATGTTAACAGTTGTACAGTAGGATCGCATTTTTTTCTCTGAAAATACATCAGTTATCACAGTAATTATCAATAAGTGGATCACGGCGTAGAATATTTAATTAGACGTTTATTGGGGATAATAAATTTATGTAAATTTATATGCTAAGTACTCGTTGCGGTAATTTTTACATTTTATTCATCGGTGTAATTCCTAACAGTCTCAGTCCCTGAGCAAGAACATTTTTTGCACTGTGGAAAAGTAACAATCGTTGTGATCCTATGTCCGATGGCATATGTTTTATCTGTAGCAGCTTCAGGGCTTTGTTTATTGTATGACTGTGAAAAAAAACTGTTTGTATCCTAGAATGTACAGTCGATATTTATTCTGATATTACTGTACCTCAGGCGAAGTAGGTAATTCACTAGAATGTGTGGTTCCAATTCTTGATGAGCTCGGAAAATGATTTCATCAAATCTACCGATATCGGTTATTAGATCGTCAACAGCTGGTTCTTGTAAAACTGAAGGATCACATTCTGATACCAGTTTGGCTCCACAATTTTCTTCTAGACTTACTAGTCGGCAGTGCACGTACTGCAGTCTTACACCCGTATCACCTTTCATCTAATAGCGACAAGAATAATGTATATCATTTTTTAAGATAATGTTAAAAAATTGTATAAAATGTGCTCACGTCCGAAAGGGTATTCCAATCAAAATCATAATCGCGTTGTCTCTTTTGTTTTAAATCATTAATTATTATTGCAGAAATTCCAAGTATCTCTGCACTGCTATCATTCTCGTCTAACGAAACTTTTGTTGCTACAAATAAGAAAATTATTATAGATGTCTTAAGTACTTTAATTTTTAATAATAATTTTGTTAAATTATAATTTGATTCGATTTTCGTACTTACTTGGAGATTGCATTTGTTTTTCTTTCATAACAACTCGACTCTCGTCTAAAATGCTTTTCAAAAATACTGCCGTTCCTTTTCGCGTACTCATACCACGAAGTTTGCCAAATTTTACGTGCTTCAGTCGATTTGCCCAGGGCATTTGCATTTTATTTAGTATATATATTAGGTTTGTGAAATGATTCGCTTGCGAATTGTCCACCACATAATACATGTTATCGAAATTGTATCTTTCGAATCTGTCTATGGCTGCAGCAATGTCACGTGTAATATACAGAGTGGAGCCGTCGCTTTTTATCACAGGAATATCTTTTTCATCATTGATACGCACAACTTTTCTATTCTGATCGTCATTTGCTAATAATTTTAAGTTTTCCATTTTGGAAATTAATGTCTTTAATTTATCTGCACTGTACATAGACTCCCAGTGATATTCATCAAACGTAATACCTATTCTGCTGTAAGTTTTTTTTAATTCGTCTACTGTATACTTTTTAAATGTCTCCCATTGCTCAATACTGGTATTATTACCAAGTTCTAATTGCTGGAAAATCTCCCTAGCCTGATCAGCAATTTGTGGTTCTTTTTCTGCCATTTTGTTAGCATGAACATATGCTCTGTACAATGATTGAATGGGTTCGTTTTTTATTGTCTCCTCAGAAATATTAGACATGTTAAGACCGAGTTGAACAAAACCAATTTGCGTTCCCCAGTCACCTAAATAATTAATTCTTCTTACTCTATTACTCAGAAAGTCATTTAAATTTGCTATAACGTTTCCGATTATCGTTGAACGCAAATGCCCGACGTGAAATGGCTTGGCTATGTTGGGTGAGCTAAAATCTATAACAACAGTTCGTGGATTATTAGAGAAATTTGGCGGCTTGACACTATGAAAATTACTCTCCAAAATTTCTTTGATAAATTCATTTCTAGGTATATGAAAGCTCGCGACACTTTTCGCTTTAGTTTCAGATGGACCAACGTATTGCATAAAATCGTCTGATGGAATTTTGTGAAAATTCCGAACCTCATCTTCTAAATTATACTGTTTTGTTCTCAAAGGTAATTGGAACGAATACGTTCTGTCTGGTGGATTGTGTTTTAATGTAAGATGTGATAAGGCATTGCATACATCTATCGCAGACAGAGTTTCGGACGAGTGTAACACCTGAAAATAATTATACGATATTAGTATTCAATCATTAAGTTTTTTAATTAATTATTTTTCAGATATATGCAGAAATTATTTAATAAGAATACCTTGTTATATATAATCGATCTTATTTTGCTGCTCATTTCTCTCACTTTGCTTAGCTTTTTTAAGACATAAACGTTATATTCAAGTCAATAAAGCAATTTGAACAGCTTTTAGGTTATGACTACACGCCGGCCAGCAATTCTCAAACCGGGTACCTATTGCAGCATCCGAACGCGGAGTCGACTTCAAGAAAACTATCGCACTCCATTCTAGCCTAAAATAAAAACTAGTATATAACCTTGAGGGTAATTAAGAGAAGATCGAACTATACGATCCCCTATAAGAAAATTGATTTAAACATCTACGAAAGTAACAACCCATAAGTAACAGCATTGTCAACGTAAAATGAAATTTCTCATGAGCACCGTTAATCGAAGATCAATCGATTTCCTGTGTCCTATATTCCTGGTCTACGTGCGTTAGTCTATCTAAAAGTTTTTTCAAATTTTGTAACGAAAAGAAAAATTTGTTACAAAATTCGAAATGTTAAAATTGATCACGTAGCGTTGATCAGCGTAGTGGCATTTACGTCATAGGAGTTTGGCGCTGACGCAGCGCACTCGTAGGCAACTCGTGGTGCCCACGGTTGTGCGGTAGAGGATAGTCAAGTGCAGTACTGGGCACTGCTAGGCACAGCATTGGGCGAGGACGGGATCAGGAGGGCTGTCAAGAGGAGCAGGAGGCTTCGTCGTGTGAGACGTAGAGAGGGATAAGGCCGGGTCGGCCATTTTGGCAGATCGTGGGACGTGGGAGCCAGAGCCACCAGTGAGCAGAGTCTCCCAGCGAACTGTCTACCAACTGCCTACTGTTGCCGCTGTCGCCGCCGCTGCCGTGAGCTGAGCTGTCGTCCGCCCAGCTGAGCTGTTAACGCGCGCGAGCGAGCTGGGCTCTGCGATCGCGAAATCGCAGGAGAACGAAAGTAGCGAGTGAGCGAGTTGGTAGATTAGCCGGGGTGTCTATCCGGATAGAAGCCGGAGCGCAAGGATATAGGAAGTTAAAGATAAAAAGGCAAAAGGAAGGCAGAAAGAAAGGGAGCGCGACAGTCGGGTTATAGAGAAGGGTGATCTGTCTCCGATCGGTATCGGCGAACTCGAGTGCGTGAGGCGTGAGCCAGCAGTGCCAGTTCGGTTTTGTTTTTCGATACGTGTGCTGTTGCGGGTAGCGGTCGCCTGTGACCGCTGAATTACCGAGTCGCGAGGTATCGAGCCAAGGAAGAGCGTGCTGCGGAACAGAAGGTGCACCGGAGGACGACAGTATGGCGGGACAGACGATAAACGACAGACTTCTAGCAGCCAGGCATAGCATCGCCGGCCAGGGCCTAGCAAAATCCGTCTGCAAGGCGACCACCGAGGAGATGATTGGGCCGAAGAAGAAACACTTGGATTGTGAGTGTTTTCTGTGTTAGGTTAGGATTCCGTAGGGATCCTGTGTACGTTGCCAGGAGTTCGCGAGCCGGTCGAGGTCGTTCACGAGCGACCTGAATCGAGTCAAACGGAGACCCTCGAGTTCATGGCATTCTCAATGGCTCTTTGCTGGACATTCTCTCAAAAATACGTTACACGTAGTCGTTGAGTTAGCCTCTTGGGATATATATACTATATCATAAGTCAAAATGCCATTAGGCCCGTCGCTTTGTGCGGAGTAACGATCATTCTGGGTTCTACAGGCCTTTCATCAATTCTATGGACAAATAACCTGACGTGCTTTTCTTGCCAGTGAACCAACTGTCTAAATCTCCATACTCGACTTGCACCTGTAGCTACTTCGTTTTCGAAAAAATCGTTACCTTTCCGGGAGAATCCACAATGTCAGCCTTCGCTTTCTCCCCTTTATCAATAAATATTATTACAAATCCCCCCACAAGCACCAAACTACCTTTGCCGTTCAATACACACTCGCGAATAATACAGTTCTCTATTCTATTCTACGATTAACCTTGGATTCGATTCTTGGCGCGGCTGAGCTGTGAGGACCCTGTCTGGGTCAAAGTGTGGATGTCAGAGCTTCCTTATTCAATCCCAGCCGGCATCGATTGTACTAAATCGTACAATCGTTGTCATCCCTTTATTAACCGTCACTCAGAAGTGACATTCCGATTAAATAATAAGATAATACCTATTCGGCAATTCGCCGATCCAAACGCAACTGCTCACCAGTTTCTTTCTCTCGTTCACACTCAAATATTTCTCATTGAAGCGCCACGGCAGTTTCCAATCCATTCAAACCGGTCTGTGAAGTCGCGATGAAAAGCACACTGGGTTCGAAGGTGCACTCATATGCCACATGTTTACGTTCTACGAAATCTGGTAAAAACTCCAATCAGATATCTGTTCTCTTGAATCAGTTCCTCCGTTACTTCGAACGGAACCTCGCTCCTTTATTTTAATTCTTATTGCTTAAAATTCTGTAACGGTCGTTATTGCTAATTATATTACATTCAGCAGCGGCCACTAATTATTCCTTCCAGGCGCCTCCTAGCATTTATTGCCTTGACGCCTATCGATCTGCCGGCTTCCCGATTTCTTGTCACTGGTGACCTATGGCGTGATAAACTATCGCGAACCTGTTTCGACGACAGGTGGATATGTCAACAGTTTTCAGTTACGTAAATTCATTTTGCTAAATACAAAAATTCTCTTTTATCGACAGACCCTCCCACTTGGAACTAATTTCGACTCTCACCTTGCTTAGCTGGTAACGTAAAGGTAACGTTCGTAGAAATTACCGATAGGGAGTATTATCATCGTATCAGTTCAGGCTTCCGAGAATCAATACAAAAGCTGACCAATAAGTTTATTTCTTAGGGTAACAAGGTAGAGACGACGAAAGTGCCGCATAGGAAGTTTCGTAATGCGTAACACCGTTTATCTTTTTTTTTCACTTGATTCTGGTGTAGGTCAAGGTCGGGATCAATGTGAATCGGGCTTGAAGCTTCCAACGTAGATGCGCGCGTCGCTTGGATGAGACTTAAGGAGCAAAGAGGAGACTGAGCGGTAGAAGAAAAAATAATGTTAAGCTAGAAGGAAGAATGGCGATAACGGATTCTTGGCTGCACTCGACTCGTGCGAATCCCTGCGATAGTGAAGGCAACTTCGAATTCGTTGTGTAACGCGAGACACACACTCTCTCGTGCGCACTACCCTTAAGCCTGTACTACGTCCCTACGTCGCCTCCTGTAGTAACGAAGAGACAGGGTGTTACGAAGAGGGAAAGAGGGAACTAGCCACGGCGCGACAAGAAAGTCTTTCTATCGATCTGCTCCCATTCTTTTTCTTTTGCTCCAATTTCATTACGTTTTCTTGAATTCGCTCGTATGCCGAATTGCGAATTGCTAATCTCGCCCACACTCGCTGGTCAAATTATGCTAATCAAATTGGACGTCTCGTTTAGATATTTTGCACTCACTCTTTTCTAAGGCTTTTAGTCTTTCGTATTATGATCATTGTTCCGATACTCTTTTCTTTTTTAAGGCATTAAGAATTATTTCCAGCTGTAGGAATAGAACCGTATGTTTTTGGCACGATCGTTCTCACTACTTGTGTGCCGTAGTATCTTGTGTATTCTGCAATCTGCATACATTTCATATGTATCTCTTAGTTAGCACTATTTCGGTCTGCCACTTTGGTACTCTACCGAGGCTATCCTGTCTTTTAATTCTGTCATATAATAAATTTAGTATAATAAAATCGAATTTTGATGTTAACTTGGAATTATTTGAAGGCATCGATAGAAAAGGATGATATGGTAATTCGATCGGATTGGAATTTGATAAGGTTGGCAAAAGTATTTATTTAGTATTTTTGGGTAGATTATCATTATGAGTCAGGCAGATAATCTATACGTATGTACATATAAGTATATCGTTTCTGCCTGACGGTTCCGAGTACGCTCGAAAACTACGAAACTTATTTTCATGGAGTTTTTACTGTATGAAGTTTACTGTTCCAGAATTTGTTTTGGCTGTATTATTACTGTACTGTAAGGAGGAGTTGAGGAAAAACGTTAGCTAAACACTAACTGCTGAGAGCTACAGCTTTTAATACTAAGCTTACAAGATATTTTTTTCTGTTGCTAAGCCTTCAAAAATTTTGTTTTTATTTCCGATGCATTTTCGACGCGAGACTTTTTTTTTTAATACTGTATCGTTGATCGTAAAGTATGAAGTCATTTCGCATTGCACTCACAACGTATCCATGTCGACGCACGGTGAGACTTATTTGAGCGTCGAAGTTGACTCGTGAAATATCTCAATAGCGTTCATTGTCCGAATTCAATTCGAAACGAGCCAGTAATTCATTCGATCGATTTTATGACCTGAAATCAGTATCGTTACTCGAGTCCAGTAACTGTAGTCTCATCGCGTAGAACTGTTCGGTAACTAAAAAGAAATTGAGCAAATATCGATTTCGAGTATTTCTCGTATAATTAAATTGCAACTAAATTCTGATCGTAAGTGCAGTCACTTTCTTGATTATTTATTGATAAATGTTTATCTTTGGGTGTGGTTATCTCAGGTTATCGATCCTGGCAAACAGACGTTCCTCCGTCCTGAAGTTGCCAATAAGGGAGGATTTGGCCAAAGGAAGTCTTTTTTTTTGAAAATGGAAATATGCCAAGGCTGTCATATGGGATATCTTCTTGGATCAATGGAACATGTCGTATGGATAGGTAGAGGAGAATTCAATGTCGAATCATCGAATGATTCTCATGTAGTGGATCTTATAGTAATCCTCGACACAGAAGGAGACAGACAATGGCGTCTCGATTAATACCTTATGCGCATACAAATTGAATGAATAAATACTCAGTGTCCGTAGGGGGTCTCTGAGATTTTCAAAATCCTTCTTGAACTCTTCTTAAGTCGATATAACAATTTCTTAACTCGATTAAAAATGTATTATTAATCTCTGCTCGCCCCTCTCGCTCCTCAAGTTTTTCCTCAAACTTCATTGCTTAATCTTTCTCATTCTTCTCTCGTTATAAATAGATATCCTCAAGGTCCTTCGTATTTTCACGAAACACTTTCGCCACTGTTTTTCTCAAATTTGCACGACCCGTTAAAATTCCCAACACTGTCCCACGGAACTCGGATAACGTATATTTTTCGCAAGTGCACTGACTTCGTCCACTGGTTAGTCATCGTCTGGAGAGAACCGTTCGGAGGAGAGTGTGTGATTCAGAGCTAATGAATTTCGTTACTGTACAAATACCCATAGCCGTACGCAAGACCAAACCTATAATAATTCCCAGCTTCGAGGGACTCTTTGTAAAGTGTAGGAATTGTGTTGAAACCTATTTTGGAATTTTATCCAAAAATTCGTTATTTTCGTACAAACACAGTCCAAATGGTAGCATCAATTTTGAGAATTCCAGCAACCATTAGCATCCTATTACCTTTCTCGGTAGGCAAACTAATAGAATTCCTCGCTCGACGTAGTCTGTAATTTCAATAACCTTATTAGCCAGGTTCTCTATAAGCAGTAGGGCGCTCACCGCCATTATTTTCGTTCGTCCAATGCAATTTTTTTTTCATATCCGTATCCCCTGTTCGACTTTCGACACTCTAACGTCCTTCAATACTTGTGCACTCGCCTTAAGTGCACTGGACGTTGTACACAATTACACACTCGATATTATGCATACTGAACATTTTAAATAATCGTGTGTCCGACGTCCGACGATACTAATGAATAATGAAAGTCGCTCATTATCCGACATTCATTTGCTCGCGCACTTTCTTACGGCCTTTTCAAATGCTTTTAATGAATCTTGTTGTTCGGAATTTATCAAGACCCACCGAGTCCATCGTACCCCTACAGAGCGCAATAAATAGGCATTCGTTCTTGATGCGGTTGGGGACATTTTTTTATATCGGCTTATCGGTGTTCGAGGGTAGCCGCTTCTGTTTTTAATTGGAATTTTTATTTTTTTTCTCTTATCCCCTCGTCGCCTAGACACAACAATCCTCGGGTCGCATATCTATAGGTGGAATTTCCAAGGACGATTCTCAGCGATAGAAAGAGAGCAACGATCTCGTGATCTGTTACGATCCAGTTCTTGTGGAATCACATTCACGAGGAAAGTCCGTAGTACTTTCTTTTGATATCCTCATTTACTTTTACTCTTGATGCTTCCGTGAAACTACTGCAGGTATTTTAGTTCCCGTTCGTTAATCCCGTCGGCAATCGAGACGCCCGGGAAGATCGTCGTTAGGAGTAACGAAAGTTAGGTTAGTCTGGTAACGTAACTCTGCTCGTTATAACGCCGTGAACGCAGCATCCGTTTTACTGGAGTGTCTATAGAGTCGGGGTATTTTTGGTTTTGCGCGTATTTCGCGAAATTCGATGATTTAGGTAAATACGGTAACGTTCGAAGTAAAACTTGAAGCGATCAGTCGTGCGTTAATTTGGAAAAAAAATGATCTAATGACCATGACCGATTTAAACGTTACGAGATCCGCTATAGGGCAGCCCATTCGGAAGAAGTCACCTTGCTGCGCCTCGGCATCTTTTTATTCCAGAATAACAGTATACTTGTCTGTATAAATAGAATTACGTCATTAATTTTTAAGTTTATTGTTTTCACTGCAGCGCTTAGGCTGTTTTCTTATAATCAATGTGCTACTTGACGCCGGCTATAACTGTACGTCACGTAATTGAACGGGTGGCTGCGATTTGATTACGCAGGGGATAGTCGAAGAAGTGCGGATCGGAATTTTTATTTTTTTATCAATAATAATAATGATCGCTTTTATATACGGTCTCAATATTTTCTAAAGTCCGAATATTTTCTTTCGACCAAAACCTCTGCGTTATTTTGATTAGCTCGAAATAGTAATCATGTAAAATTGTACTTTGGGTAAACCGCGCAACTATTTGCTTGGGCAAAACTCTCTAATGCATTTGCATGCTGCTTAGGGGTGGCTGGTAATTTCGTTATTGGACTTTAAAGCAACTTGCTGGGATTCTTCGATACGACGGTGGCGCTTAAGAATGTGGTTGAACTTCTCTTAGGTTGTCCCCCTCGTTGGGCTGAGGTCGTGACTCGTGACTGGTCCAGGCAGCTTCACTGTCTCCCTCTCTCTCTCTCACACAGCTTTTCTCTCCTCTCACGGTCTCTGTGCTATTCTCACATATTCTTCCCTTTGCTACTCCCTCTCTTCCTCAGTCCCTTCTTTGTCTACCTTCTATTCTGATTTTTTTCTCTTCTAAGCGAATCCGTTACGCGAGGTTTTGCTTTATCGCAACATCCAAACGCCGTCCTTTTCCATGTTAAGCAATTTCTTCGGGATTCAATCGGAATTGAAAACACGCTGAAAGGATTTGGAAATCTCTAATCTGACTGTATTTCGGGTATATTCAAAACCCATCTGACATTAAACCCCCTGCACACTGTAATTTTGTCGATCGACCAATCAGTCCTTGGTAGCAAAATAATGGAGGTACAGTCAAGTGTCTGTACTGTTGGACTAGACTCAAGGTACTTTGAAGCGACGAAATCAAGGTACAGTCAAGTCTCGTTAAATCCATTTCTACTGCCTCGATACCCGCAATACGTATAGGTATACTTTGCGCAGATAACGAATCAATAATTGAAAATTTAAATAAACATAATGCCATAATCGACTTTTTAACATATGTTTATTAGTAGATACGTTGAAAGAAAATATGTTTAAGCGAAGCACTGATGCTTTAAAAAACGTGGAAAATTACAAAAGTTAATTATGGAATTTTTTTACTCAACGTTTCCAATGTTTCCACTTTTTCCGTCTCTCCACTGCCTCAGTAATGTATAGCAGATACTATCCTCGTAGATATCACGTTGCCAAAACACGTTATCATACACGCCCCCAAGTTACAGATAGGTTGCCATATACACACAGTCCCCATAGTCGACAGATGATATTTATTCGTGCAGTCCTTTGACAGTTTAACCAAAAAGAATGTTGGAATTAAAAAATTTTGTTTTTCACGGTTTATCATCTTAAAGCTTTATCTGTCCGTGGGAGATATGATAATCGTACAACAATCGTATCGTCACGATTGATTGTTCTTTTTAAATATTTTCTTTTAAAATTTTTTAAATCTTGCATAACCCTCCGACTTATCATCTTTTTACAAATTTTCCATGAACGTGACCAACCTCTATCCCTAACACCTATTTCAGTTTTTCTATTTACGTCTCATAAGACCTAAGACCCATTATCCCAGAAATATCCGTTAATCCATAAAAACCACATGCAAACCATATAAACTCAGAACAGCCCTTTCCCATCATATAACTACCCTAATGTACAATTTCCAAAGCCCAAAGCATTTTCTCCACATTTCACATCCTTATAAACCACCTTAGAAATCTTAAAGTTTAGTTAGACAGGAAGCAGCCAAGGTGTCTATCACTCACAATCAATTAGGTCACGAACAGAGTCAGGAACATGGCAGTTCCCAGCATGGATCATTGACGTCCCTACGTCGCCTCCTCCTGACTATAACACATTTTTGGAAATTCACGGTAAATTCACTCCATTTCTTCTTTTCATTAATTTTCAATAAAATTCCTTTGACACTCCTCCTAAACCAGAATCAATTGGATGCACATGTGGCTTTGTAACGTTGCACCCTTGTCACGAGTTTCTGGACTCTGTGTTGTATCGACGATAAGATTGAAAACGTCAAAAGGAATAATCTCACGGCACGCTTCACACGGTTGCGAGAGTCATGATAGCTAAAGAGAGAGTGAGAAAGAGCGAGGAGTCGCGGGAGGAGGGGGGCAGAATGAAAGAGAAAGAAAGAGTGCAAGGCGTATAATCAGCTGTGGTTTTGCCTTTTGCCATCGAATAGGTGAATGACTCCTGACGGCGTGGCACATAATGATGACCTCTGCCCCCTCGCGTTGCATCGACGGGGCAAATTGGTGGGGCAAGGGGGGGGGAGAGGCTATATAAATAAGATATAATTTGTATGCGACAGGTGCATAGCACCTACATCCAGCATGAAAATTCCCGGCGTCTCTTGTCTCCATGTAAATAACGTGTCTCCGCGATAACCCGTGTTATCTGTATCCCGATAAGTAACCACCTCAGTCCCGTTATCAACGTTCAAGCAGAATCTGACGGAACAGCTGTTCGTCCAGCTGCAATCCAATCTAGGTCTCCTCCCATTGTTGTCTGAAGTTCATTCGTGCTGTCAGACCATAGTAGCAAGATCTGCTTGTGCGAAGAGTAGATATATTATTTTTTTTACGTTTTTGTTTTAAACACTAACGTGATATCGTGTTCGACGGGAGTGGTACGTATTATGTGATGCGATAGCAAGGAGTGCGTGCGGACCACTTCCGGTGAACGATCGGCATCCTTCCGCTGGAACGATCCAGCGATCCAGTCATGCTTTCCTAGCCGGGAAAGAGTTCTAGCGCCCTTTTAGCGCCGAGACAATCGACTCTCTCTCTCTCGCTCACTTTTTACCTCTATCCAGTTATCTATATCGTTTTTCGTCTAATCTACTATCAGTAATTCTTAAGGCAGACTGATAGTAACGTTATGGCTTGATTCGGAGGACGGAAGATAGAATCTGTAGATAACGGTGACGTCATCGAGTCGTTTGTTTCTTTGTCATGTGAAATGTCAAACGGGAAGCTAATTGCGATCTTGTTTGGGAGTATATAATTAGAACGGGATGCTGGGCAAGGTCGAGTACGCACCTCTTGAGACAGATAGCAGCCACTCGACGTATAACGAGCGCTCGCATACTTACACTCACGCGTCCACACATGCTCTTTGGGAAATGGATGCTGCGATCATTAGGATCATCAAGATTTTACGTATTATCGGTCTCTTCCTTTCTTCGAGTCTCGTTGTCCGTACTTTCGATTTATTTTTTATTTCTGATGCGTTTGAATTATTTAGGGTTTTTTTGTCTTTTAGGTTATGTCGCACTTCTTCGTGTAATATTAATTTTAGTTTTTGGACTTTCCCACTAATAGGTAAACCTCATTAAGTTTTATCACGTCGATTTATTTATACACAGTGGAATATGTAAATTTTCTGTTCTATTCTCGTGTAGCAGACATTCTATTGGATTTCGTGACGAGCTCGACGTACTTCAAATACAAAGGCCCAGCAGCCGGAAGCTGTAGAAACTTTTCGAGGGCAAGATTATTATCACTTTATTGTGACGTTGTCGATAAGAATGTTTCACGCGGGAAATACGTCATCGTGGTTATTGGTAAAATTCAGAAAAAAAAGTAAAACGAATTTTTTTTTCAATTCATTAGAATGCACTTCGTGGATTTGTCGATAATTGGAATTAATTCCTTATGTCTCTGAATGGTACCAGGAACTCCATATATGCGTATATATTATTTCTATACGTCAACTAGATTTCTATCGGATGCTTTTACTTTCACGTTTCATAACGAATTCCTATTTTAACCATGTGGACTCTTCCGTGTTTCCTATATGTCACGTATGACCACGTCGTTACCTTCACGTATTGTTAAGCTCAACGAACAATTCCAGTAACTGCAATTCGACTCGGACTAGTCTGGCAATAAAATATTCCCACACGGATAAAATCTCATGATTCGTTCCAGATCGAGATCGGATTTACCTTAGATCTATAATGCGTGCATATTGTATCTGAAGATTTTTCATTTGCTCTACAATAACGAAATCGAATCCCAGACGCAAAGTTTGACTACGCATTTCGAAAAATGCCATCGATCAGCGTTCAAAAGAATTTATACGACAGTTGGGACTGTTTTCCTTTCGAACGATTCCCCAAAGCATTGCTGTCAGTGTTAATAATCTGGGAGGTTAGAAATGCACGTGGATGCACTTATTGATATCTCACACCAAATTTCAATAGGACGGCTAATCGATTATTAGCTACATATGACGCACCTTACCAACACCCTCAGCAACCAGAAGAACCTTCAACCTTTTCACTATACCTTCGATGCGATAGGAAGCCATTGATTTTTCTTTTTATTGACTCAGTCTTAAATTCACGTAATCAAAAGACTGTAGTCTCGCTAAGTATAGCATATCGTATATACAGAGTCTAAAAAGAATCGTATGTGCATCACCGGTGCATAGGCAAAGACTAAAAGTGCATTTGTTCGGTGCGTGAGAATTAAAAGAACTTTAAACTGCAGTGTAGAGGCTACTAGTGGGTGGTACTTGTCACACCCCCTGACTTACAATATTGCACCGTGACTTTTCCGTGTCACTGATCTTCCCCTCTCTCTCTCTCCGGTGCATCCCACGACACGTGCCCAGACATGCACTTGGGTGCACTCGCAATTGCAGGTCATTAAATGGATCTTGACTTCGTTCTGGGAAATATAATTAAAGCATGTGTATATTTCTGTGAATCGATTTAGAGATAATGGTCATCGGTTGGCTGACCCCATGTGAAACTGCACCGTGTTCTTGATTGCGAGTGCATCGGGGTGCACGAATGTCATTGAGTCATCCAGATTGGACTAGTCCCATCCATGCGTACTGCGTTATATTTATTAGGGAAGGTGGCATTTCTATACGTGAGCTTGCGGAATGAGTTCGTGGGCTTGGCTTCATCGCTGCGATCAATACTTAAAGGCGATAGTCCCACCACCTACGTCCCAATTCTGCCTTTGGCTCTTCCGTCCATTTACGGAATTCGACGGAAGTCACTGTCCCGGTCCTGACTGTGCCAGTCCGCTCTGACGAAGTCTGATCCTTGTGGGCCCTTCGAGGTACCTGCATTTTTCGTCATTTGAACTTTGACTTTCCTTCGCAACGACCCGCGTAACCTTTCGTACCTTGCTGTGGATAATGCTAATATTAGCTTTGAAGATCCAGGTGAAAGATTATGCCGTTACAGGGTCCAATCTGCAAGTTCAGTTTTGGTTATCGATATCTTCAAGTGTACTGGCTTCGTGTCAGAATGTAACTCGCGCGAATGATAACGCAGAGTGGCTCTTAGGAAAGAATGCAAGGGACGATTAATAGAATCCAATAAATTCGTCTCGGGCAAGTATATCTATGTAGTTCGATGACGAAGCCGTTACGAGGCTGCGCCAGTGAACTTTGCCCGATTAAAAATCTCTTTTCCATCCTTACGTCATATCTCGTGACCTTTTTTCCCACGTTCAATCAGATTCTTGGGTAGACTTCGTTAGTCAGGATTTTCGAAGACATTGCACAGCAAATATTCGGCGAGGCGAATAGCGACGAACACCCGGAAAGGGAATACGTAGTGGACGAGGTAACGAAATTGTATACGCGTGTCAAAGGTCGAGTCGATGCTTAGGAAACTGCTTGAACTTTGTTGGAATAGCACCGACACCTGCAAGGATTGAACCTTTGCGTCGGTGGAGACAGAGACGGTCCAGGGATAGACTCACCGGAGGGATGGGGCGATAGGGACAGGAGGATAAGGTCGAGAACGGAGGGCGTTGAGGTTGAGCTTGGTGAGGTCGACTGTTCTCAGTTGGTAACTTTGGGGTCGCGGGAGGAGCCACTGCTCCGTGGATATATCCGAGGTCACGTGCTCCGGACAGCAAATCGTTAAATGAACGAGGTCGACTCAGGGCGTTGATATCAGCAGCTGTTCGCCTCCTGCGCTCACGCTTATGAATGAGTATAGTTCGACCTGACCACTCGACTGTTTTGGGAGGAAGCTTCTTCGTGGCTGACTAGCTAAGCTGGGAATGAGAATCCTCCCTGTGATAACCTTGGTCAGTTCACAAGAATATCCCAGGGTGATGCTGCCTGTACCAACCTGGATAATAAGACAGACTGTGGTTCACTTAGCAGCTACGCGTGGAGACTTTAGGATTATCGTAGCTCGCAGCTGCACCACGTTTTCTCGCTAACGAGTCTGGCAGAGCTGAGGTGGAAATACTTCGGGCTGTTGTAGCCTGTTCTGGACCAAGTGGGAATTGGTACAGTTAACAGTGGTCAGGGGTTCGTCTTTGTATTCCTGTCCTTGTTACCATCATCATCGACACCCTCGTTGGTCGGTGCTCGAGATCTTTAATCAGGAGTCAGGTTCGCGTGACCAGGTTGGAAAAAAGCTCGAATTCTCCTAGGAGTCCCAGTTTGAAATTCCTGATTGACTTGACATTGGAATCTCACTGGGAGACGGATACAAATATTGTCATTGTTTCTGCTATTGTAGTCATCATCAGTGTTTAAAGTGGGATTTTTATTAGAACAAGTATCGTCGCGACGATCCTAACCTTTGGCATAGTCATTTAGAGCCAGGATTTGCAATTTAGTCGTTGCTACTGAGACATGAGAAATTATTGATTCCGAATCGATCGATCGATCCCTTCGCGATACTCGTAGATGGTCCTGTTGGTCTTTTACAATGTGTTTCCTCAATCTTGAGTTTTGTTTGGGTTATTAATTCGAATCTTGAGATTACGCTATCCTCTTATCCGGCATGATGATTGTATCTTGGAAATGTAAACCACTCCTCTTCGACGAAGCTGGCCTCGGTCATTTAACGTGGAAGATCAATATTTACGTTTCTTCCATGTTGGCCGCGTAGATCATCATTCGGACCGTGAAACTGAGCTGCGCGAAGTTTTATCGCGGAAATCGTGAATTTTGCAAACTCCTAATATTAGCCTCTCGCTATCTCGTTTGGCCACAGCTTTGGAATTTACTCGGAGATATTTGGGTCCGACGTGAATTTCAATGCTCGAGGAATTTCATTGAAAAATGATTTGTTTTTCTTGCAATTCTTATGCATTTATTTATCTGTTTTCTACACGGTGCATCTTGATGGTTGCTGCTTCCGGAGACAGGAAAACCAGTGTAAATTACTCTGGTAGTTGTCACGTGTCTACTCGGCTTAAACTCGTTCGCGCTAAAGACCTTCCTGCTAATTTGACAATTTAACTCGGGAATTAGATTATTTCACGAGGCTGCTTTATGGAATCAATTTGACGCCTCGGATTGCCGCGGGCTGAGCGGTGTCGATTACTCATTTTAATTTGAAATTTTTATTTGTTAAGTTCACTTAATTCTGTCTCAGAATATTGCCAACTGCTCATTTTTAACTCTTGCCAATTATTCGTGCACTCGTGTATGTTTTGTGCAGATGCATATATCTATATCGAGAAGACATTTGGCTGATCAACCTCGACGTGATCGATCATCGTATCAGTTGGCGATCGATCATGCAGCGCGCCATGATTCTTGACCTTAGATTTCGATAATCTCCAATGAAAATCAGTTCATTTAATGAGCAGAAATTGACGTGCCGTCAGTCATTGAATTTGAATAAATCCTAATTGAGCATCATTCAATAGATACAGATATACATTTTTCGATTGCCCTAACACTTTAATTGACCCGTTTGATAAATTTTACAAAAATATTATTTTCAATTTAACTTTCTTTAACGATTCTCTTTATTTACACGGTAAAAGAAAAATTAATTACACGCATGTGATAACCTCGAACATAACAGAGTCTCCGATACATAAATAGTATCAATTAGTCATATACGTAAGATAAGGTTTATATCTATCCTGAAAACATATATACAATTCTTATCTTGTTTATCTTGCTACAAAGAAATAGGAACCGAAATTACTCTTTTTTTTAATTGAACAAGACATTTTTTAAAAGCCCCGCCCTTCTACTCCACTTTGTTTTTTCGACTCGCGAAACTGCGTAGCCGAACGATACCTCGAGAAGTGGATGATAAAGAATTCTATTCGTTTCTTCAAGAGGGAGAAGACCCGAGTTCCTTTACCGTCTAGTAAATGATCGTGACGTAATTTGACTCTGGCGAGACGGCAACGATTGCATTCTATGTATACATAGACGCAAAGTGCAGCCAACGGAAACTGGATATCTCCAGGGCTACGTAGAAATGCATGTAGGAGCTCCGTTTGCGTTCTGGGAACTTCACCAGGAGCTCCACATAATAGGAGTGACAGGATGCAGGTACACCGCGTAGCCTCAGCCACAGCCACACGGTGTCTCGCATCGTGGCTCAAAATGGAATTTGTGCGGATCGTGGAATTTAAAAAAAATGCTTGTCTATAATATCGGCACCCGTTCCTGGTGCACTGGAAGTACGTAGACTCACTTTCGGAGATTCCCAGAGGAAGATTATGGTTTCACTTTGAAAGTTCTTGGACTACTTTTTTTTTATATGCGGAGAGACTACAGGGAGAAAGGTAGAGGTCGCAAAGTTTTTTTCTAAATGAAATTTTCATGGGCACAGAATTATGCATTTTCTGATGGAATTGCATCTGATGCAGAAGCTTTTTAATTAGCACCTTATTGCCTGCAGATTATTGCACCTCTGTTGCTAGTATATTGAACCTTGTCGACATTTACTGCAGACGAGATAATTGTACGCATCAAGGACACTTTACGTACTCATTAGCACCGTGCTTAGACTCCTGCATAATTGCATTCAATTAATCCACGCAACGCACGTCCCTGTCGCCGCTGGGAGTTGCTGTTCTCTGTCATTCAGAAAACTATTGGATACGGTACAGTGATAGGAGACTATCACTGATATTCACTGATACTAGAGTTTTATTTAATCTATGAAGAGTAAAATGATATCCAATTTGGAAATGTAAAATATATTTATCTGATTTCCATGCGCCAGCTGGGTTGGGTCACGAAGAATCGGCAAAAATCTAAGTTTTAAATTTCTTGAAATTTGTTCACTGTGAATCTTTCTTATGGTTCGTTGCTCCGTTGTTTTATCGCACTTGTTCACCATTTGCTAGTATCATAAATGTATCTCAAGTGTCGCTAATGGTAATCAGCGTCCACGTGCTACCAACGTATAGGGTAATTCATGAAAATCATCTGAGAAGGTTAATCGGCTGTGCAAGCCATAATATTTAGTCTACCGTATATTTGTAGTATTTTTAATTTTCATGTTTTCATTCGAATTTTCTTTCTTCTCGCAGATCTGATACACTGTACGAACGAGCCAAACGTCTCGATACCACAGCTGGCGAACCTCCTGATAGAAAGATCGCAAAACACAAATTGGACCGTGGTCTTCAAGGCTCTTATCACTGTACATCATATGATGTGCTATGGGAACGAGGTGAGAGGAATATTTAAAAAATTAAATAATCATGTAATGGGTAATTGATGTCCACTCTTTCACTATAAATTCCTTTGCTCGTTCTTGCAGAGGTTTACACAGTACCTGGCTTCGAGCAACAGCACGTTTCAACTCAGCAATTTTTTGGACAAGAGCGGCGTCCAAGGTACAGGATTATGGGAATCGAAGAAAACCCATGAGAAACATATTCCATGGTTCCGTTCCTTATAAGACTTTGACGTTCCTTCGATCGCGTTCCCAGTGACTCAACTTTCTGGGTCTACTGTTAGAATTTATTTTATCTCCTTTTTTTTCTTATTCTTTTCCTTTTGAAATGCACCACCTACGTGACTGCGCTCTGCACGACGGTGGTTGCTTTGCATTGCACGAACTCCCAGATACATCCTGAACTCTGTATATACGAATAAGTAAGAACGGCACGTTGCTGGCGTCTTGTATCTCTAAGTCCGAGATTAACAATACAAAAGGAACGCGCAATGAAAACTGCAGGCTACTCATTGAATTCCTGTAGCAGTCGAATACACTCTACAAAGATCCATTCGATCGTAGAGAATCGATCGGTACAGTTTTCTTTAATTCTCTTCACATTTTCAATGTTAAACAAAATTATTTCATAAGTCTGGTGTATGGATTAATTATTCGATTCTTATTATTGAAAAAAGAAAATAGAACTGTCGTATCAACCAAATAGTCGCTCCATGTCCAAGTACACTTGGGTTATTTTTCTAGAATTGAACGAGACGTTTCTTATCTCAAAATTCTACTTTTCTTGTCGCTAACGCATCAGCTGGATCGACTCCACTGGGCGGATGATCAATTATTGATTGATTGAATGTGATTAATATTCGTTACCGACTGCACCCATGATATTAATACTGTTCACTTTCAAGTGTGCATCATAATTCTGATCTCTCTATGGAACGTTACCGTGAACGTTCACTGCACTCTAATATTATGTTTGTATTACATGGCCAGAGATTTCGATCGCTGTTTAAGATGCAACTCGACTACACCTTCCATTAGATTAATCTTACCAAACTATAGTGCCTGTTAATTCATGCTGCACCTTCCTTTAGAATGTTACACTGTTTCACGAGTGCCTTTACTGCTTACCTATGTACCTTATGCGTGTCGATACTTTCTATATCTTTTTATTTAAAAAAAATCAATCCCTTTATATCTAGCTGCACGCATTAATTACTACGTAGTATATATACCTGCCAATTCCTCTGCTTACTCTGCACTGCTTGGAATCTGTCGAGGATATTAATTTATCTTTTTCATGTTACCATGACATCTGTCTTTGATTTACTAACTTGGATTAATTTTCTCTCTGTTTGGGAACAGCTGGAGCACGCGTGGGTGAGTGCCACAATATCTATTTATTCCATCCTGGTCAGTCATTAGATAACTATTTGGTAGTGTAACTAACGTGGGATAGCCATCTATTAAATTGGCTGCTGATTATACCGTGGGAACTGACAAACTAATGCTTTCCTATTTCAATAAGATAATTAGACTGTTAACAATCTTTGATGAGACTTACCAAGGGCCTACTCAATTTTAGTATTTTAGTCGCATTCTAAAAGTTTGTTTCTGAACATTAGATCTTAACGTAGTTCAAACTGTGTTGACTGAATAATAATCCCGTTTGTGTGCATGACTTTTTCCGTATATGTGTGTTATTATCACGAGTCTAATCATTTTTTTCCTATTCAGGGTATGATATGTCACCGTTCATCAGGCGATACGCCAAATACCTCAACGAGAAAGCTCTGTCGTATAGGACTGTGGCTTTTGATTTCTGCAAAGTCAAACGAGGGTACGTTACCATTTCAATTACGGTCATTTGATGATGTACAGTCTGGCTGGTTGGTGCATGACTGCGTTCCAGATCGTTAATAGAGAAAAGTCTATTGTAACGCAATCGAACTTTCGGAGTTGGTTGACTAATGACTTCGACACACTGAGATGCGAATTATTGTTCTTTCAGGAAGGAGGACGGAACTTTGCGCACAATGAATGCAGAAAAGTTGCTGAAAACTTTGCCAGTACTTCAAGCCCAGCTGGATGCGCTTTTGGAATTTGATTGCACGGCAAACGATCTCACGAATGGCGTTATCAATATGGCCTTTATGCTTCTATTTAGAGATCTTATTCGCCTCTTCGCCTGCTATAACGACGGAGTCATTAATCTTTTAGGTAAAAGCTCTGACATATTTTGAATCACAGAATCGATCGGGCATCTCAATAAGAAATTTAATATTCGATGTGCTTTTACTGTCCACAGAAAAGTATTTTGATATGAATAAAAAACAATGTCGGGACGCTTTGGATTTGTACAAAAAATTCCTTATACGAATGGATCGAGTTGGGGAATTTTTGAAGGTTGCTGAGGTAATTATACACTGCGATAATGTAATCTTTTAAATATAAAATTCTAATTTCACGTATTATTCTTCTTCTTCAGAATGTCGGAATAGACAAGGGAGACATACCGGATCTTACGAAGGTTCGTATCCACCGAGCTTTATTGATTTCATATTACGTAACTCAATCCTCCAGCACGCAAACGATCCGATTACAAGCTGTATCTTTTCTATTTATACGCGAATAACATGCCTTTGGACTAATATTCATTTTGTCCTTTATTCTTGGATATATCCGAAAGGTAACATATTCTACGAGTTGCGATTAGATCTAGTAACGATAGAAGATAATAGAGCAGCTTTTATAGAATAAGTATCTTACTTGATTGTTTCGCCATGATAGACTAATATTCCTATATATTTTCATTTCGCACTCTGATCCAACTTAACTTTGCTTATGCAATTTTAGGCTCCAAGCAGTTTACTCGATGCACTGGAACAGCATCTTGCTTCGTTAGAGGGAAAGAAAGGTTCAGCCGCGAACACACCAACGCAATCCGCAAGGTATGTTAAATTTATCAGTCCTTAATGAAATTCTATTTAAAAAAGAAGAAAAAAAAATAAGAATAAAAGCAGATGAGAAGATCAAGAAATAATTGTCCTACCTCGCACAGATTGTCCTGATGGTTAATCCAAAATTAATTATCTCTTCTCGTCTGCCTACTTCATCATATTGATATATCATATTATAGGCATATGATCATGTCGCATACATCTCAATGCAGCACCATTTCTTTATCACTTATCAGTGCGCACAGGATCACGCTTATTATTTATAAAATTCTACAAACTTATAACGCATCTCGCCTATATTCTCTCCGTATCATGATCACACACACTGCCATGATAATCTCATACAACAATCAAATTTGCTATTTATATTTTTTCTATATACTGCCTGTTTTTTTCGTATCTCACGTGTCCTCGGTAACACCCACATAAGCACAACTATGGTATTCACGCACTTTTAGAAAATTATTTTAATAAAAGTACATATCGATCTTCTGTACATAAAAAAAGAAAACCATTAACATTTTTTATTGCATAGTCCAGTTTAACGTCTTAGCAAAATTAGAATGATACGTACGTACTGCGTGTCCGTTTGATTTGTCGCTTTGACCTGCAGTCTCAGTATCTCGAACGAAAATGAACTTTCTTGAGAAAACGCTGCCTCTTTCTTTTTCCACTGCCTATCTAATCCACACGAATTAGCGAGACGAATTCTCGAGAAGGTTCACGTTCTGTAGTATAGTAACAGTAAAAGAATTATCGGTCGCTCTATGTACCGATTGATACACGAAGAGATCATAAGTAGCTATCTGTTAGCACATGGCTAAGAGCACGTGACAAATAGAGTGAACTGATGAACACGCCTATAACATATTATTGCACATGCCTTTATTCGTAAGTACGCAGTGCATAGTGTATCGACAACAACAGCAAGAAAATACGCACCAATCTATGCAGCATGCAATAAAATTAAGACACCGATTAGATTGTATTATCTAGTATAGAAAAAAAAATAAAAACAGACGTATCGAGTAAAGTAACATGTCGAGCATTAATTTAAAAAAAAACAACGCACCAAAATTGAGACTAGCATAAATGCATGTGTAATACGTGATTGGTATTCAGTTTATACATATTTAAAAAAGATATACATACACATACTTTAAGCGATACGTGAGCGCACACGGTACGTTTAATTTCTACGCATTGTTGCATCTGTACGTACTACACTATTTGTTTGTCTTTTTTTTGTTTCTTCCTTTATTTTCAATTATCAACTTTCCTGCTCACTATTCCCTCGTCACACTTGTCTACATCAATGCCAACCATCGTCCCCGTCCCTCCTTATCGACTCTTCCCACATCCGTCTCTTCCAATGGCGCACAAAACCCTGAACCCCATCATTGCCCAAGCAGCAATAGAACGAATGTAAAGTCGGGAGTGTCCGCCCTGTCTTCCACCAGTACGGCGTTTGGAACGGCGGCGAGCAACGCGCGTCTAGACCACGCGGGAAATGGACACATCGACGAGGCTCTACGACAGCAGGCCCTTGCCGAGGAGGAAGCCGCCATGAATCAGTACAAGGTAGTGGTCGATCGATACTTCTCTATCTTGATGGGTCGTGCGAATTTAAATAATGAATTTTACTCTTTTTGTTCCTGGTTCTATACAGGCCAAGGTTCAGTCACCGTCCGGTGGACCCAGCACGAATCCATTCCTGAGCTCTCCGACCAACAATGCCAATCAGCCAATCGTGGATTTGTTCAGTGCGGCACCTGCTAACGATAGTCAGGTAGGTTGATGGGTTGTATTTTTTTTATAGAGAAGATTTTTTAATGATCTAATGATCCAACAGCCTCAGAAGGCTTCGGACGATCTGCTGCAATTGGCCGGCAATCCGTTCGCTGATATGTTCGGTGCACCTCAGCCTGCACCAGCTCAACCTGCACCAGTTCAGAACAACATGTGGATGACCAACGGTAATGGTAATTGAGACATTTCTTTTTATTTGTCGTTAAATTTTGATTTTTTTCCATTTTACGTTGTAGCGTGCAAATTTTTGTTTCCTTTGCTTTTCTGTTTTGTAGGTTTCGCCGCTGCGCCACCGGCAACTAATAACTTTGTTACAGATAACAACTTCTCGTCTGTATTCGGAAGTCAGGAGCAACAATCGAGTAAGTGTTGACGAGTGAGGCTTATTTGGGTAACGGTCGGGTTTATTGGTTTATTAGGAATTAACACTGAAGCACCACTTCGTTGCTCGTCGATACAGTTACACTCTGATTTTTTAATATTACGTCACGGCAGAAAAATTCGCGATCTTCTTGTACCTTTACTTATGCACTACACGTACCACGTTCGAAGTTCACTGCCTCTGCAATCAAATTCCTCTGATGTTTGTGAAATGAATTTTTAAAAAATCGCTCTTCTCCGAACGTTCCCGCTCTAAGAAAGTCCTATAGAGAACATTTGTCAACGAAAGGGAAAAGCAAAAGCTAACGTTGCACCTTGGTAACTTTTTGCGCAAGCAGCCGCCGCCCCAGGAACGGCTGGATCCGTGCCGAATCCCTTCATGTCCGATTTCCCAGCTCCTGGTACCGGCCAGCCAATGAACGCAGCGGTCCTTGACCTTTTCGATCAGGGTGGAGCTACCACAGTCGGTAGCGAAGCTCATTCCCAGAGCGGAGACCTGTTCAGTGCCGGCGGTCAGGCAGATCTCTTTGGGGACGACTGTGCAATGCTCAAGGCCTCGGAGGGGAGCGACGGAGACGGTGCTCCTGGCGTTCAGGCTGGAGCGACGCCTTCCTCGACTCTTGCCTCTGGCAAGTCCACTGCCACGCCGCCTCCCAGACCACCGCCTCCCGCGACAGCCACCAACGGCACACCACGTGCAATGTCTCCTGCCATCGGCGGAGCTTCACCTGGTAGGCCAGCAATGGCCACTTCCGCCGCGCCAAGTAAAAGCGCCTTCGATGATCTCAATGATAGTATTCGCATGGCACTCGGTGGGTCTCCCTCGCGTCCAGCACCTCCTCCTCAGCAGCCTCCGCCGGCTCAGCAACCCATGCCGCAGCAGCAGCAGCAGGGTTTTGCTATGTTCGATATGAGTACTGGCATGGGAGGTGCTGGACAGCCTATGATACCCGGAGGGCCAATGGCTGGCTACGCTCTTCCTTCCCAGACCCAAATTCCTGCGGGATACGGCTCCCCGGCTAAGCAGCCTGTGTCAGGTGACAACAAATGGTCCAGTGTCGCGCTTGTTGCATGCTCTCACTACTTTTATTCAATTTCTGTCTTTCTGTCTCTCACTCTTACTGTATCTCGAATCTTATTTTTATTTCATCATTTTACTTTTCGCTCATTCCGTGTATTATACTCCGAGCCCAATTCACTAGTTTATTACTAATGAGAATCGAGCGACAGACCAGGCTCGCCAAGTTCTCTATACTTTCTGCCAGCTGTATCTCTCTCAGGTGCTCAAGCTGTATGTTGCTATCGAATAAGAAAATTTTCAATCTTTTATCGTAGGTGCGTTTTCGTTACTGGGACTTGTATATAAATATCATTTTACTGTTTTTCTCACGGTACAAGGAAGACTACGCATGGCTTGGTATACCGTATTCTGTATAACTCGAGTCTCACACGTGGCTTATCGTCTTCTCACGTAATACGCTTTCTATAACATATCATTAATTGCGCAAGGAAGATAATCGTATATGCCGTCATTTGTGTATCTCGCGCTCATTACTTTCGGTAATCTCTTTTTATTTTGCTAAAATTATTCGGAAATTTCGTTAAGTCCTCCATGGCACGCGTACCAATCTCCGCTTTCGTGATGTCAGGACCTTCTGATCCACGAAAGCGGCTTTACACGCGTCATCGAAGACCTCAGTATCTTTCGGATCCTTTTAGTACTTGGGGGTTTGCTTCTTGGGGCTTTGGCTGACGTAGCTGTTGCTTAGGTTTTGACGGTTTGGGCTCGGTGCTGATGCCTTCCACCACTGTGTCTGGAGCTAATAACGTTTCAGCAGCTGGTCAACCTGTGAACACGTCGACTTCCGGCAAGGTACTAACGGGTGACCTGGACAGCAGTCTCGCCAGCCTCGCGCAGAATCTCACTATCAATAAAAGTGCTCAGCAGCAGGTCAAGTAAGTTGAATTAAGAAATTCTTCTCTTTACATCACAATGCATTACCACTTCATGTTGTACCCACATTATGCATTTTTTTTTAAGGGGAATGCAATGGAACTCTCCTAAGAATGCTGCGAAAACGGGCGGACCAGCAGGATGGACGCCACAGCCAATGGCCGCTACCACTGGCGCTGGCTATCGTCCCATGGTAAGGGACACTGGCTTCGTTCTGTCCACTGTCACTTAATTCGTAACACACTCGTTCACCGGCACGTTCCATTCGTTTGTTTATACGTTGTTGGCGAATGGCTTCCAAGACGAGTATTGCCAATCGCTTTGGCACGTGTTACGGACTGCCAAACTACACGATAACAGTACTAATTCGTATTATCAGGATCAGTTGCAGGATAACAGAAAAGTTAACAAATTTTCAATCAAGGTCTTCTTCCCTTTGTTGACGTATTCTTTCTAGTGTCTTTTAATGTTTAGACTAGTTCTATGAGGTATGTGTCTTCGTTAACGAAATTTGCATCCCTCCACTAGAATACCCTTTTACTCGTATACGTCTGGTACAACCTTCTCGAAATATCTTGCTGTAGTATCAAGTAGACGGTAAGTATACCATGTGTGCATCTTACTTGATAGACCGTAATCGTACTTTTTGTTTCACCCATTGATAGAGTATACGAGTTTTTTGTCTCTCACTTAATTATCATTTCCCTTTGAGGTTGCGGTCTACGAACGTCTCAGTTGACTTTCGTCGACGGTAAAGAAGTCCAAGTCGGAGTGACGTACTTAGAATTCTGAAAATAGCAACCACGTGAAAATTAGCAATTATTTTTTTTACCAATTTGGCATATTTAGTTGAGTGATGCATGCGTGGCATATGGCATGTTGCCGGCTGTTGCAGGGCCAAGGAATGACGCAACTTCCTCCATCCACCACTCTGGGCTTCTCCTCTCAGCCTGCACAGTTGGTGAGTCCATTCACACACGTGGTGAATTTCTAAGGGACGCGAAACCATTTCCCTGATCTTCCCTCTCTTTGATCAGTGGCTAAATCATGGCTGATGTCGATAATACCTCAGGTTTCACAATGTAAAATTAAACTTGGTCTCTAAATAGCGATGGCACTGATCGCCTTAACAATCGGCGCGTCGAGTAATCGTACTCGGAGAAATAGTAAGAATACGTTGTTTCACGCTTTCATTATTATTTCTTTTTGATCCGTCGGATCTCATGTCCGATTCTTCAAATAGAAACGTACGTGCACTCCGCATACGAATTTTTCATTATTTATTCGTATCGTTCGTTTCTCTAGCTTCCGCATTTACTTTCTATACCGCAGCGCTCACCGGTTTATGTAATTTCTAGTTCGCACATATTGCTACATTTATAAGCTCCTTTACGCTCTCTGTATATATATAGAATTTATGATATTCATAAAATTCATAGACACGATAGTGTCTTGTCATTTTCTGGACTTTGTACATGTTGTATTAGCGTTGCGATTTTACATATTATCTTTATTAGTTTTATTAATACTACTACTACTACTACTACTACTCTGCATTAACTTGACGGATCGACCGGTATTAAAAAGGTACGTGTCTGTAGTCCCCGGTGAAACGGGAAGACACTTGTAAAAGATTTTTCTAGAAAGCCATTATACACAAGTAATAGCCTTCTAGCACGCCTATGCAAAGCTTGTTATATAGTAACTATGAAAACAATATCTATCGCCAGTTATGAATACGTTGACAATCGATAGAAACTAAAAATTTGGAATTGTAAAAAAGAAAGAATAAAATCACAGTAGTTACTGCTGTAGATTTTCCTTAATGCAGTGTCTGGCCGATTGGCCGCTGTACCAATTAACATGTAAAATATTAGTTGAGCTTATTGACAGGCACGCTGGGACCACTCTTGTACATACATCTGATAGTTTCCTGCTCTGGTGTCTGTAGGGTATTCAAGGTATGCCAATGGGCATGCCGGGCATGCAGGGCATGAGGCCGATGATGGGTGCAATGCCTGGTGCTCCTACCGCAGGTGCAGGAGGCATGATGGTTGCAGGAGGAGCTCCGCCCATTATTATGTCCGGTGCGAATCCCATGATGGGTGCTCCTTTGCAGCAGCAGCATCCTCAACCGACTGCACAGCCGCAGAGCAATGCCGTACAGCTCGACCCATTTGGTGCTCTGTGAAGGGACTAGGTATCTATCATTGCTGACGCGCAATTGCACATGGCTCAGCGACGATCATCCAGATTGACTGTACAAATATAAATTACATAAGTTTGTCTTAAGGTCGTAAGGTAGACTTTTTCGCTAATTAGATTCGCATTGGCGAAATGTCAAGTTGATGCGGTGGTCGGAATTAAAATAACAATTAATACATGGGAGAGCAATCTGTATGTAATCTAACGACACACGCATTTATCAAGCAACAGCAATAACGTCACACACGTTCTCACAGACATTTTGCAATGCGCCTCGTCCCTGTTGGGGATCAAAGGTCGATGTCTAAAAATGGGAAATTTTATGTTTCAGGAGTTCAATTGGAATTAATCGAAGACAGCAGAAGAGCACCGACCTTGTAAATACTGTGTAATATGCCTGAAGAAGTTTAATCCCGCTTACCTTAATCGACCCCGTGTCATTCGTGCCCTTAAAAGCAGCCTTAAATCCTATCCCAAGGCCCACAAGACTCCCTGACCTCATCAACGAAATCCCCCTTGACCCCAGCCATCGTCCCATTGTGAATAAGGCCCAATGTCTTTACCATTCTTTTCACCTTCCCCGGATGCGGTACATTCTTTATATTCACTTACCGGCGATCGTCTTAGAGTTTTTCCGTAGTTGTGTATAAAATCAAATTGTATAAGGTGGCCCGTAGTGCTTATGCAGGATTTCTATGAAGACGTCAGCGTTCTGCTCCTACGAGAGAAGCCAAGGAACGCTCGGACGAAGATGCTGCTGTCGTTTCGCATCGTTGAGACCTGCCGAAATACGAAAATTACGCAATTTTGAGAATCGAAGGATCTACGTGGTCCGAGAGGATGCAAGAACCCTCTTTGGTCCATATTGCCCTGAAAGTGTGATGGAGGCTTTTCGAAGCGGGAGAGAAGATTTTGCGAAGGAATATTTTGAAGAATCAAGAGGAACGAGACGCGCAGGCTAGACGCGAATACTTTTTGCCACTAGGAATCTATAATCGAGCGATCATGACGTTCACGGGGCGCATCACGTGGTCCAGCATGTTTTCGGTATTGTTGTATATTATTTTTAAATTCATTGCGGTAAGTTCGTTTTGGCGTTTGGGCAAATAGCTGAGTTTTAACGAAATACCCTTTGTTAAAGTATTAAACATTAGGGAGACACGCGCCCGTATACATATATATAAAATAATGATACACGCATACACGTTCACCAAGAGAGACAGATACACGAGATTTGTATAAATATAATTATATGGATACGCATGTTGACGTGCGTATTTATATATATATATGTATAGAGAGAGAGAGAGAGAGAGCATATATATATACATATATGCTTGCAAGGGACAACGCAATTATTACACGAGACATCTAGAGCGAAGAAATTAATAGGCGATTCGAATTAATGTTCTTTCACTGTACTGTTTCGATATATCTTAATTAGATAGTTAATTATTCATGATGTAAACAAATTAAGAATTATGATACTCATACTACTATAAATGTAATGCGAATATAAGATTCAGTACGATAACTATTGAGATAGCTCTATTACGATACCGTTGCAAGGTCTAATTTGCGAATTGCGAATAGTACGCAGTCACGGCGAGGTATTTGCCTTTTTTTTTAACTATTCGGTTGGATCAAACAAATCGCTCTTTTGTACAGTGCCAGTGTGGGAATCAAATTTGTCAGTCAGTCTTTTAGATTGTTAGTTGGGCGCACGATGTAAGATTTTCTTAATTCATTAAGTCTGTCCATTAGGTTATCTGTTTTCAATTGCGCGAATCATCGGATGACGTCTGATATGAGAATCAGATCGATGCCTGACGATGGCTGCGTGCTAGGAGCAACGAACGAGTGTTTATGAAATGTTGCCGTACATGTACAGGAGTAGTAGAGGGTAGAATGATAAGGAGAATCGAAAGAGCGTGCAATGCTAGTCTGTTTAACTCTATATAAAAATGTTATTAGAGTGCAATTCAGGCGAGCAGTAGACCAAGTTTTTCCGACGGATGATTCTTACGACTTGTGTAACAACAATTAATTATAGGTTTGCGAATACGAAATAGATGGAATTATGTGAAGCGAGTGGAGTTTAGCGAGGGTGTCGAAAAATCGAAGATTCCCGTCCGAGCTTATCGATTCATTTAGAAACATTGTCTTATGCGGCTCAACGTGAACTTCCCGTCACTTTTTAACACGTTTCGCCATTTTTTTTTATTTTAGTCTATTCTTTATTGGACTCTTGATTACCGGTCGGTCCAGCTTTATTGTCATTCTCCATCTTATGCTTTGTTCTTTATTAGCCGTGTACCCGGTATTCGAAGAAACACGCCTTTGCATAACTTTAAGAACGTTGCGATTGTACGGGAGAACATTTTGAAATTGAAAAAGGACTGGTTTTTCGTAGTCTTGAGTACAAAACTGTTTCAAGTGAATGCTCGGTAAGGGTCGTCCATTATTGTGAAGAATGATCGAAGCCTCCGTAGGAGGGGAATGCATGAATTTTTCGTAGCCTGTATAAGAGAGATTTCTTTTACGTGTAAATGCTGTCCGATACGAAGCTTCAAAGTATAAAATCTGTATCGAATGCTCCCGTCGATAATCGATTACACGCATCATCCTGATCAGAAATTTAAGCCACTTGCACACTTTAGTTTACTTACTTTTGTATTATACGAATCTGGTGGGGTTCCTCGCTGGGGACGTCGGAGGACATTAGTATGTAAAAGAGTCTGTAGCTGTAGTCGAGAGAGCCAGGTGAAAGACCGTTTAGCGAGGATCGAATGGAAATAAAAGAATGACAGACCCAGTAGGTTTGACATGGAGGCGGTGAATGGTGCATTTGCGTAGCTAACTGAAAAGTGTATTATAAATCATAGGTTAGCGTTAAGTAGCAAAAGGAGCAACGTGTATCTTTAAACTATCGCTAAGAAATCGACACGGATGACTGGAAGCGTCCTCTGAAATCCTCATATCCGGTGAAGAAAGAATGAGTGGCGTTTAGGGTGCGTTATCATTATTCTCTTCTATTCGTCTCTTCCGATAACGATAGAAATTTTCATCGACGCACTCATTATCTTATCATCGTACCAATATCAGGGAAGATTCGCTGAAAATTTTGATCCAGTATGTCGACGTGGAATTCGAAAATAAAATCTTGAGTTTGAAAACTCCCGAGGAGCGGTACCCATATGTATAATTTCTTAAAGAAAAAGTCATTTGAGTTAGCGAAAAGAAAGATAGCAAGAAGATATTATTAATTTCGTGATTGCGTGAAAGTAAATAAAATTCAAAAATTTATTTCTTTTGACGTCTCCCGATACACGATCATCATTGATTCATAATAGAAAAAAAGAAAGAATATCTAAACCTACTGGTTATTAAGTGTAACAGGACAATATTATGTGTATTATCAATACTCTATTGCGAGCTATAAGAATTATAATCAGTACTTTCTGTAGGCTAATGAGATAAGTTACCTTTTAAGAAAAAAAAAAATGGCGAACTAAAAATTCTATTGGCTAGTTGTGTAACGACTGCCGGGTCAGATATATAATTCTACAGTAATTGATAATGAAAAGGTAATATTCGAAAGCAGGTCACTGATAAAGAATACGAGGAACATAAATTATGAGGATCATTGATTCAGTCAGAATTATTTGCAATCGATGGGGTGAATACGCATGAGGGATAACGATAAGTAGGCACGACTAGCCATTATTACAGAGCTCTGCGAAAGGCTTCACTGTTATTTAGTTTTAATATCATACACTGTCTATGCTTGTACATGTATATTATATGAGGTACGAAATGGAACTAATATAAAGGACGAAAATGGATAGAGGGACAAGGGCGAATAAGATAAATGAAAATGAACATTAAAGAATATGCATTGCGAAGTCCGGGCGTCGCGGTGACGCGTATTTTATGCGTAGATAACACGCGGATTCTTTAAGGCTGCGCATACGTGCCTGCGCAGTAGACTCTCTCGATTTCCTTTCCTAGATAGGATTATCGTGTAGGTGGTACGATTATCTAACGATATGCTTTACTTCAATTAGCTATTTTCCCGTGAACTAGAGAGAGAGAGAGAGAGAGAGAGAGAGAGAGAGAGAGAGAGAGAGAGAGAGAGAGAGAAAGAGATCATTTGAGATATTAAGAACATAAAGATTAATCTTGTTTCTCAGAATGGTGGGAGTCTTGGTATCGCGATTTCGATACCTTTGCGAATTTGTACAAAGTAATAAAGGAAAAGGACGAGGACGATGAAGTAAAATCTGTAGGAAGGCAAATCGTTTACCTTGGAAATTTAATAAATGCATTGGGCCGGTAGCTGCTGCCGACGGCAGTCCAAATTAAGGGCGGGAAATTTAAACAGTCGCATCTTGTATTCGGTGTTACCTCGCTCGCCAATGTATTTCGTTAGTCGGACAGCACGCGTTAAGTTTGACACATTTTTTTATTGATCCAAAAATTCGTAAAGAAAAAAAATGCTAAGAATGAATTTTTGCGAAAGCACAAAATTTCGTGAAGACCTCTCAACATTCCAAAGTCAATTTCCAGTGGTTTGAACGTTATGTAATATTCGATAAGAGGAATTTATGTATATCTTGAAGAAAATATCGAAGAAGAATCAGATAGGTGTGTATGCTGTGTCTGAGTGAAAAAATGAAACCTGGAACGAATTACATCTAATCAAATGAAGAATTAAAAAAAATTGCCATACGTATAAGTCTCTCGTTACGTTGCTCCCCGAGTGCAAAGGTCGAAGTGAGCTTTGGCGACGATTGTTGAAGTGATCGAAAGGCATACTTATGTATTTATATATACATGTATAACATACCTATATTATGTTATATATGCATATATACGAAATAACTGATTATGATTATTTACTATTATTTTTTATTATATATATTATTAATATTATTATTACATTACGAATACGTTGTAATATTTACTGTGTAGCACATGAATGGCGTTTAATAGAGTATTTATTGAAATCATCCGTAGAAATTATCTTCACTCGTTCATTCATTTTATTTTCTTTTTATTTTAAGATGCACCACGTCAAACTTCCTGAAAAAGAACAAAAAATCCTGTGGACACTCCTCGTTATCCAATGCCCTGACGAAACTTCCACTGGCGTACCGGTCAAAGGTCACGGAGAAGAGTTCAATCAGGCTTCATAGAGAAGAAGCCACTTCGTGAAAGACTTTCTAAGACGAGCAGCCTGGGCTGCTGTTATTCGCATAAATCCAGTTACCCGCGGAGATCCGTTTAAACGATTTCAGTCAGGGTCAACCGGAAGTGACTCGCAGCTATGATAATGAACGATGAGTTTCTAACGCGGTTACCAAGTAAGGTTAGCGACTGATCCGGATTTCACATATCGAGATTAGCGTAAATTATAAACTTTCACCTTCGATACCGATGCGCTGGAATCGTCCCGGCAGCCATTAGAAACCTTATGGGGCAGATGCAACGTCACTTGAAACAAGATGCACTGGAAATGCATAGCAATAAGTTTCGAGTATTTTAGCAGATTGGAACTTGAGTAATTTTTCAAAAGGTCCACCGGGGGGATCCTTTACACACGTATTTCCTGGCGTAATTTGACTTACGAATTCTCAGAGGTATACAGAGATACGTGTGTGCAGATGCTTCTGGCACGTAGAGGTAGAATAAATTGGAGTCGAGACCTTCGCGTTGGAGTCTGTAAATAAGAGCACATAGCTGGACCATATAGTGTCTACATACATATGTATATGCAATAAGAGAAGTGCAGTATACTCAGTATAAGTGAACTCGAGGTATATTAACAAATATTTGATCTGATGTTATCACCAAGGCAGGTCTTCAAGCGTGACATTATATTATCCCAGGGGTACCACTGTGCCATCATCCAACAGTGAAAGCATGACCCCCTACGTGACCCCGTACACCTAGACAATATTACTGCTCCGCCACCCTTTTCTATACTGCTATTCGTGTATTGCATACAGTGCGACGTTATCTCTCATCTATAGATAAAGAGACTCTGGACCACGGACCAAATTAAAAGTAGCACTTTGGACAAATAAAATATTGCTGAGGCTGCGTCCGTGGATCAAGAGATACAGGATATTAAGAATACAACGGGATACGCGCGATACACGTTTGACCTTAACGTATTTGAATTACTCAGGAAGAAGATCTGCAGATTCGATAATATCACTCGGATAGAAACTTCGTAGTGTTTTCAAGCGACTCAAGTATTTTAATATTCCCGCTTTATCTAAGCTTGATAAGATCCTTCGCCGAATTACGACAGGCTTCTCTATGTCTTTTCAGCCATAATTTCCTGGCCATAGAAACGCGGCATATTCATCTTGCAGGGCTCGTAAAGGCGCTAGTACCTATAAACTTAAATGTTCGCGTCGAAGAAGCACAATTTCGAGCTTCTGGCCTGGACTTTTATTGTCGTCCAAGGAGGAAGTAAAAGGATCCAGGAGAATTGTCTTCCTTCCGTCACCGGTAAGAATCCTTTATCTCTCGTCTTATTTCCGTCGCGCCGTGAGACATTCTTGACAATTTATAGGTTATGAATTTCTCCGTCCTCGATGATACCGGGTGTCACTTTTTTTGTTTTCCTTTGTCATCGTCGAGTCTCGGATCGATTCTACAGGGTGGCTGCTTATTAACTGGCATCACGGGCAATCCTTTTTATCGTTAGTAGATGCACGAAGAAAGTAATGGCTCGATTACGCGTGACTCTTCTTTATACTCACGGTGCCATGGGAGTCTGTCCTATTTAATTGCTTTACTGCTTTCTTTCTTGTGAGAGAAGCCTTACGCTGGCTGCCAGCTACTTTTCAGCCACTTTTGCTCGTGTAGCATTGTCTTGCGCGAACCTTAGGAATATTAAAATGCCGGAAGGATGTGCTCTTGTGGTCTCAGTCTCATGTCAGTGTTACGTCATTCCCGACTGGGCCAACAGCTACTCCATTGTCTCGACTAGATACGCTCCTGCCGGTTTGCCTGGACGGTCATATGGTAATTAATAAAGCTGAAAAATTCTTAAGTCATCATCGGATACACCAGTGAGTATTTTCCTTTGATACAATTTTCTTAGTCCTTGCCTTTTTTTTTGGGGGACAGAAGGCAGGGGGGAGTACAGTATAATTTTTTACGTCTCTGCGTATTCACTTTCTCTGGTGGCATCGCTCATTATTCCCTTCGGACGGTCACGTACAATCTGCGTAACGAAGCTGGTTATCCTATTAGCTCGGATCGATGCATCACAGTTAATTTTAATGTTTACGTGCTTCATCTTTTTTTTTTATTATACTCATTTATCTTTTGTCGTATTTATTTTTGGTGCAGTACTCTCGAACGTGGATCTTGCCGATTAGCCTTGGGATGCTTTGAGGTCCGAAGAATTTCACTTAAAAATGGAAAGTACAGATTTATTACCCGACGCAATGATTTTTCCTGTTTTTATCCGCTTTTACGTTATTTAATGCTAGAACAGTAGGGTGGGAGATGAAGATACAAGTGAGAGTCGTATCTTCGCCACGGTGTGTCTTCCCGCACTTAGACACGTCTTTATGTCTGCACGTGCACGGCCGAGGACTCCAATGTCTTTTACACGGTTATTCAGCGTCAGGCGCATCCAAGGGGAAATTTCTTACTTTCGTTCGGGTCGCGTCTGACCTATGACCTGTAATCTTCACGTGTGATTCTTGGCGCGGACAAGTGCGCTTTTCCGCATTTGAAAGTTTGAGATTTTTCGAAAATTAAAATCAGCCCAATGAGTGCCGATCGATGAAGGAGTAAGGATTTCGGCTTTTTGTCTATCGATACTCAAAATAATAATCCACAGAGAAATTTAGCTAAGCATACGTGTATAGGTAATACGATTTTCGATGGGTACGTTTTCAACGTGTATCAATCACCCGGTAGAACTGCCAATTATTTAACGAGAATCGAAATCGTGCGAAGCCAAATTCAGGACCTTAATCCTACAAAGGAGAGTATAGCCGCGATGACCTCGACCGAGGATAAAATTAACCTTATCCTAGTACCGTAGTATGGCTGTAACGAGGATTCACAATTTCGAATCGTTATCCTCTCAAAGAATATTAGCCTCTCCGGTAATATACTGTTCGTTTGTTACGCAAGGGGAGAGCCTTTCTTTCGAGATTTTTAATTAGCACCTAATTGAGTAACGTTTCATAATAACACTCCAAAAGAGCCGCCAGTGACGTATTCCCACACAGTTCCTTCTGTATACACCATTGTACGTACTTAAACGTACACAGCCTGGTCAGTCGGTATCAATTAAATCTCTGGATGCCGTCATGTAAACTCAGAGTAAATCTACTTTCAATTTCCACGATGAACCCTTTTTTTACATTCGACAAATGAGAATCCGCTTGGTAAGCAATTGGCATATTTTGATAACGATCGATTATTTTTCTTTTTACAATTTACAGAAAATGGCTAAAGTCACGTCTCTGGTATTTTCTAGAATCCGTATTCGGCACGTTGGTGACATTTACTCGTGTGACTTTTGGTCAACCAGGGATCCTTTAAGTGCAAATTCAGTAGCAGCCCTATGGACCATCCTGTACCGGAATTTCTTAACTCGGAGCCTGACTCGAGGATTCGTCGAAAGAAACAAGGCCGCGTTCACCTTAATGCAGTCATTACTCGTTGCTCCATGGAAAGGTTTCTCCACTGTTCAAATGTATAACTGACGTCACTTTTTTTTTATTGACAATAAGTGGGAGACACGCGTATGTAATCTTTGTTTCTTGCATGTACTTACACATGTGTTGTGCATGTGGTAGATGCGTAACGAAAGGAGGATCGTTGCGCTTCCGTTTGTATGCTAATATTGCGGCAAGTTGCGCAACAGCTGTTTCATTGAACCATAAAGTTCAGTGAAAGGGTACAAGAGGAGAAGGAAGAGAGTGACAATGGCGGATACGAAGTGAATTAGGTATGAAACAGTTGTTAGTTCTTTGTCAGTTAATTCGAGGTCATCGCTATTATTTTTCTAGCAGGATACGATTTTTGGCTGCTGATTATATTCACGCGTGAGAAGTATATCTATAGATTAGCAGCGTAGCGTATAAATCAATCCGCGCTTCGCACGTAACAAAGGCATCTGCTTCGTGTTAAAGAGATTCTTTCTTCTTGTGAATTATTCGCGGACGCACTTTAATGAGTGAAAGATACGTGAAATTTCGAAATTCTAGGAGAATCGACTTTGCTGCTGTTCTTCTCTGACGCTTCGCTCTGGAATGGCTTTCGGAATTAAACCGGATGTGACGTCCTCCTGGGATTCGGAAACAGATCGGAATTATGTACGTACTCATTTTTCATTTCTCTTAACGACATGAATATTGGAATCGACTTAGGAAAATTATTATTCAAATTATTTCTTGCCGGATGTCGAACCCTGTGCTGTGGATTTTATTTAAAATTTTCAGATTACGCATTCGAGCCTGAGTTATATTACTGTAATTATAGAAACAAGAAGCACGCTGTGGAATAATGGCACGAGACGAAACGAATTGATGCGGATGCTGTTACTGCAAGATCGGCCTGGCTCAGGAGAAAAACCACAAGGCATAAATTTATAATGTTTACACATAATTGAGAATAATGATGAAGGAGGTAAGATTGTTTGATAAAATTAACCAAGAACAGAGCTGAGATATTAAATGAGGATTTAGAGAAATTTTTATCGGACGTCCTTTTTTTATCTAGTATGGTCTGTTTCGAAAAGGGCGTACGGTAATTTCAGACCGGCGGCGAGAGTGTTGAATATGTATTACGTGTGTTACCGACTGATGATAATGCAGTTTCGTGAAATGCGGAAGGGTTAGATTTTTATAGGTGTAAGTTCGCACTTCGAAATTGTAGGAATTTATGAAACTCGGAAATTATACTGAACAAACGTAATGACAAGAGTACCTTAATTATATTCTCACGCTTTTATTCTATTTCGAAGACGAAAGTTAATTACGCGTTTACTATAAGATCCGACAGGATCAGTTAATTAATCTTGGACCCTACGGACTGTATGATCCTTTCTTGAAATGTCTTAAAAATATCAAAGCCAGAAATAGAGAGCCGTTTGAATGAATTTTAATGAAATTTTGAAATAGCGTCGCGACGCTCATATAATTTTGGCGCAATCGACGTCACAGCTGTTATTTAATTTCGTTAAAAATCTCATCTTTCATGAGCTCGTATTTGATAATATAGTAATTTGTGGTAAATTTGTAATTCTATCGTTACGTCACTCGAAGACTCTCACGTCACTACAAATATATATATATATATATTTCTGTTCAAGGTACCATAATGCGTGGGAGCAATGCAAGTGGATAATGGAAACTTGGAAACTTCTACTTCAATATGATATAGTCTATCCAGTACTTGATAAATTGCCAGAAAGCAATTGGTAGTTAGCACCACTTTCCGAATCGACGACTTCAACTACACCGAAGTGTGCCATTGTACTAAGAGAAGTAAAGTGTTTAATCAGTTTGACAATTGTTACCTGAAACTATTCTCAATTAATTATTACATTCCAAGTATAGAATTAGAGTATTGAACTCCTGCTTGAAAAAAAAAATTAATTATTTTAGCTAAAGGAAAAAAATTTTTTCCAAGGATTTACGTATAATATGAAAAATGTATCGAGTCTCATCCGGACAAAATCCTCAAGAATCTCTTACTTCTTTATCCTCTTCAAGATTTTCCCAGAGACTTTCTTGACTGATCTTAAATAACAATGAGTAAGCTGCTTGGCTTTTCTTGACTGAACGACGAGAAATTTTCTGGAGCAACAGTCAAATATCTATCGGTCCATGTTCTCAGGTAGATATTTTTTATAATTTTTCTTCTACTTTCTCCCAGCGCAACGAGGAAGAGCATCCTCAATATTTTCCAGACTCGGCAGACAATACGACCGGGTGATACAACAGGAAAGAAAGACGAAGGCGAATCCCATATTTCAGAGTTCGGTTAATAAGATTAGAAGGAGGAAGGAAGCTCGCAGCAGGGATTCGGGCGTGTCAGAGTGTCAGAGGTGAAAGCATCGGGAACCGCAAGAACCGCAACTCCCTTGGCAACAACGTGTCGTCATCGTGCGCGGCTCTGGCTAAATAATAAATCCAGAAATACAGTCTTCTTCTTAACTTCGCTACTGGCGCGACACACCCGGGAAACCGAGGAACTTCGTTGCTTTAAAACTTTTCTCTCTCTCAGGACATATTTCGCTAGCCACTCTTCTCGATCCTATTATTTTTCTTCTGCTCCCGCCCTCCCTCCCCTCTCCTTCTCTTCTACTTCCCCCTACCACCCGTCCAAGACTTTCAACAGCTTTCGATGTTTGTTTGACTTTTAACGAATTAAGGGAAACGCATTCTTCACTTTGTCGAGTAAGTCACGAACTGGTCGGACTTTAGTGCTTTCAAAAAGTTAACTCACGGATTAACTTTTATTTATTAACTTTATCGCTCCGTTGTACGCGTTCGGTAGAATTAGACGTTAACTTTTGAATTTTTTTTATTACGATCTTCCGATCTTCTCGCAACTTCCGTTTAATTTCGTTTTATTCGTATCTTCAGTTTGGATCTTCCCGATATCGAAGGATGATATCGACGTCTTGTAGTTTAATGGTAAAAATTTTGCAATATCGTTAATATCTTTCATAACCGACAATGAGTCACGATTATCCTAAGATTCATCCATCTATCGTGTCTACGAGGTTGCCAACTTTCTTGTGTCTTATTCATGCAAAAGGAAGAATAGCGCAGGAGGAAAGTTTAAGGGACGAGAACGATAGAAGGGCGAAGGGGTGGTAGAGGGAAATCCAAGGTATACAAGGGTATATCCCCGTCTTTCATAAACAGGACAGGAGGGATCTGTGGTTGAGCTAGGTTGGCACCCCTGGCTCTCCTCCTTTCACTGAGAAGGATCATTGAAAATGGAAGGCAAAAAAAATTGTTTTTCATTTATTTGTCTTGCAGGTTTAAAATGCCTGATAGAAGGATTAATTATCTGAAATTCAATCTCCTAAGAAAAAAAAGTGCCGTTTCCATTTTAACCAAGTGGTTTTTCAATTGCATTTTATAAATCAATGATTTCCACCTGGGAAATTATATTTCAAGTATTTTTTTTCATATTCGAGAAAGCATGGCCGACGAGTGAAATTGTTGATGGAGATTTTAATTTTTTGTTGTTGTAGAACGTCAAACATCGTTCTGGAATATCTGGGCAAACATCGTAAAATGTTAAATACGATCGTTACGCAACTGTTCGGTAGGCGCATTGTGTCTAGCAAGAAGAAGTAAAGTCTCAAACGAGATCGCTATCGGCTCGGGTCTTCTTCTGACAAAATTTCGTGTCGTTCTTGACCCCAATGCAAGTGGCAGTTCTTCTGTACGTATAATATAATAAAACGATAGAGATCTTTTCACAAGGAGTTCGCGCCGAGTGACGGCGTCGCATCGTGATCGCAGAATCGCAGAATCGCAGCCAGAGAGCATTTACCTTGTGGGGGGTAAGGTTTAAAAAAGGGAAACTAGGAAAGACATCGGCAGGGAATTGATGAGACTGCGATGAACTTTCATGCCAATCAGGGACGTGGATAATCATTTGTAATATCGTTGTGGAGGATTCAATGGCGGCCAAGGGACTCGGGTTGGCTGCGCAATGCATGCTGGGACCTGGGACGTTTTGTCACTATGAGAAATCCCTTCACAAGTCCCGATCTGAGTTCCTGATCGTCAGAACGGGACAGATAGAAATTCTAATGAGAAAGAAAAAGAATTGCGAGTCGAGTCGAAGCATAATCGATGCCTGTCATTCTTGTGACATTTGCTGCCAACGTCACGACGTTCGATCGGTCGCACAAGTTAGTTGGGATTTAACAGGATTGATCCTCGGCGGATGAACCGAGACGTTGAGAAAGTTGATGGAACATTTTGAAGAGCCTGGCCTTTGGAAATCCCTCGTGGCTCAACCCTCGAAAAGCTTAATCGACGTTACGGATCGATGAAAGTTAGGCTTGATAATGCAGAGCTCGAGGTCTCCTCTTTTCGGCTTCCTAATTCGAGCATCAAAAGTCCGAAATCTGGTACCCACATTGAACGACGCGAGGAATGTTTTAATTGAAATTGGATTCGATTCGACTCTTGCCCAACGAACTCTCACAAATATTCAAACTCTTCGCTCCTCTGAAAACTCTGATTCCTAGGGCTGACTTTGCCGATAGACTATTTTTTTTCATTTGCTGTCCTATGACGTTTTTGAAATGTTCTGAACTAAGACTTAGCGTGAAATACATATTTTTAAGGATTTACTGCTATCTCATGACAGGTATAATATTCTCAAAATGTACAGACGTTACAAAATTTGACAGTCCAACCACGTGTACGTATAAATATTTTTGAGTTGTATTATAATAAATCGCCGATCGATCATCGTCAGGAATCCATCGAATGCTTTGAAGTTTGTCAGTATGTTGAAAGAGGGTGATTCACTTCAGAGAGTCTCAACGTTTTCTAGTTTGTTAACCTGAAAGCTTTGATTCTCTTGAAAAAGACGTGACGAAGAAGCGTCCATAGAAACTTGGGCATGAGGTTCGTTCACACCGTGAACTACGTGCAGTTCGTTGCATAAGATAAAAATGGCTGCTTCTCTCCTATTTACAATAAATGCTTCGAGGATATTGAATGCGATTATTTGGGCAGCAGGATCGATTCTCAGTTTCACGTGACATCAGCATTATGACTGGGTTGATATTTTTTTATCTTTTTCATGGTCTTATGAATTTTTGGACACCTCGTTCCCTACCTCCTTCTCCTTCTTCTCGACTTCTTGCGGCGTGCAGCCATTCTTATGTATTTGAGCTTCTCGCACCTTGTCATCTTGTGCCATCGACATCCGGCTATTTTGGCGACCTTCGTCACGGTTCTTCCTGGCATGCAGCGCAGCACCTTCAGGTAGAACAGTATGAATCCATTGAGATAGCGTCTTTTGGGTCTGCACTTTCGTCCGCTTCGGCCCCTCTTCATTTCGAGTTTATTTTTATTAATATTACGTGTCACAGTTCACTGGGAATTTTTCTGTCGAGGTATAAACGTCTCTTTTTTTTTACATTTTCATCTAACGAAACCTCGCATTTCTTGACTCGTCGTCAATCGTATCCAATCGAGCATCAAACAGCCGGGAGTCGTTAACGGTTTCTATAGATACGCGCCTGCGTCTGTCGTGTCAATGTGTCCTATCACTACCATGTGAATTCTCCTTTAAAAGTTTCATATTGCGTCACGTACCAAATGAAGGTCATTTTCATTTTCAGATCTTTCAAGAAATGACGACTTCGTATATGGGTATCCGCGGTCCAGAGGTATCCTTTAAAGATTTTCGTACTTTCACGCAGACGTTTGTTACGAATTTTCGATGGTAAGTGGTTACGACATCGTATATATATTAACCGCGAAAGTCGTTAATGACGAGTTTCGCACGGAACGATCCAGTTTATCTGCTGGAGTTTTTGTCTGGTCTCAGTGGGTCAAGTACGTTCTTCGAGTATGCATTGGCAAAAACCAGTGGGACGATTTGTTCGTTTGTGCGAGATTATGCCAGGAGGGAAGATCGCGAAAGACGATGGCGTCGCTTCCTCTAGTGGTATTGACTGGACCAAGTGAGCCTCTTCAAATTATACAGACAACTGACAGAAAGGAAGATACGAATGAGGGTAATTATTTATAGCCTTTTTCCAGGTTGCGTGACCGTGTGTGCGAAATTGACAGAATCTGCTGCGGAAATAGAGATGTCCCGTAAAAACTTTATGGACGTCGATTCAAACTAGACGTGAGTTTTTAACGAGCGTTCTATTATTTATTTATTTATTTATTTAATATCTGTCAATAAATTTCAATTGCCCGTTCTAGTGCATCCGCGTGTCGTGCATTTGCAAATGACATAAATTTGTTGAAAATTCGCTCGCGACGTGTAATCCTGCTTGAAACAGCGAATCAGAGGAGATTGAACCTAATGAAGTTGCTTCACAGATTTTGCGGGCTTCAGGCTCGTATATTTCGAGCGTTAATACGTTTTGCCGCGACTCGCTGTCTCAAGTCGTGACGACGACTACGGAATCGAGACTTCATCACGCGCGAATTACGACCGTTTAGGCGCCACTGGGAGTCATTCGTCGCGAAGGGTGGACTGGGTTTCTTGCCATGATGAAAACTTTAATTGCTCCTTGTCGTTCAGTCACTGCCCTCCGGAGGAATTCCGGGCCAACCCGATTTCAGTTCTGTCCAACGAAAATTCAGAACTCGAGATCGTTGTGGCAGCATTGGATATTCGCTTGAGGACGGTGAAAAAAATTATATAACTATTACAAAGTTATCACTCGAATCATCGAAGGGTTATTGTATACGGTATCGTGTAGTCAGTTATTTGCTAGTCCGACTGTTTGAATAGCAGATAGACATGTGTAAGCCGCATATGTGGATATGTGCCTCAACTGGAACCAATCGTTCATTGTTCACATGTAAATGTATTCCAGTAATTCCGGTTACTAAACTCCACTTTACCATTTACACGGAGTCAAGATTTCAGCTGGTGCCCGTGCGAGACTATTGAACCTGCAGCAGCAGCAGTAAGGACGATCTCCTCTGTGCAGAGCCGAAATAGGCAAGAGGCGAAATAAATTCGGTGATGTTACACGTTTTGCATAAATTTCATGGCTCCAGAAACCTGTGATATAATGGGCCGCAGCCGTGTCCAGACGCCGCGAAATTCATCCCACTTGTACAAAATAGAGATACCGAAACTTTGCTTTCCGCTTTACTTTGCCTCATTCTCTTTAATATTGCGCGATTGACTTTTCAGTCTCTCAGATTTTCCGTCGGACTTCTGCGTTGTTTTCGTTCGCTTCGTTTAGCCACCCTTGCGGCAAACTTTCCAACTGCGACCACTGGTTGGTTCGTCAGAATAATAGTAAGGGCATCCTAGGATCGGGGCGCCATCTTGTCTCCATACTCGGAGGCTCTTAGGATGATTTTATAATGGCTTCCTCCGATTGACTCTTTAAATCTTATTTACATCGGTGCGCGTCTTTAAGTATAGTTGGAATGTTTCTGGTGCTTGGTGGATTTTCTTGTGGAACGATGCTGGGCGCTATGGACGATTTCGTATGTGGGATACGTTGGCAAGGACTTAAAGGAATTACCTGGATGGTGGGAATGGCGCAATACGTTATAGGTAAGGTTGTCCCGGCAACGTTATTTTCTACTTTTCTATTTTTCTTAAGAATTCGAAAAAGTGCAGTAGTGACCTACTGGCTGGTTTTGCTGCCGGCATCTTTCGGTAGGTAGTGTTCTGAAATACGAAGTTTCCCACTTGGGGAAAACTGAACTAGTCTCCGACTGCAACGTTCGTCCATCAAGGCGCACTTTAATCGAGCAACAGCAGTCGCTGAAGAAACTTGTGAAATTGACGGCGAAAATAGATCTCGCGAGAACGTCACGACATTATTTTACGGCAACACTCGGGAAAAACTCCCATTGTGTTTTGCATATGGACATCACGAGGCTGAAACCCTTCCTTCCTTCCGGTTATGCGAGTTTCGCGTGTCGCTCGCGAATAACACATATTTCAGGGACTGTTATGAAAACAGGTTGCGGCTACGTTTCTGCGGCCATAGTGGCTCGAGAGTAATGTCTTTTAATTTATTTAGGAAAATTCGGGAACAAAATATTTCACTGTATAATATTATCTAGGATAAATATTAGCTTCCTTGTTCATCTTCTTAGCGGAATCTTTATTATTAATTCCTACCAACTGGCATCGTCAATTTTACTTAGGACGGATGACATACTTGCGATTCCAGGATTCGCCATCTTTTCAAGTGGCACAGTTGATTCGGATCAAATCCACCTTAGTTTTTCTTGACGAGTCAGCGATGGCATCTTAAAAGGCTGAAATGCCACTCGACGTTGTGGAAATAGTTCACTGTCGCGCGATGGTCGGTTAATTTTTTTTTCAAGGATTCCAGAATCCAGTTCCTTCGCGTCCTTTATTGTACTGTAGATTCTAAAGACCCAGCACAGAGAATTTCTCCGGATAATAAGCTTAAATTGCTGAACATCGCATTGAAAATTCTCGCGACAAATTCCATGATATTAAGAGTCCCTTAGTTATTGTCATACAAGAAAGTGTAATTTTCTTTTCTCCTTGTTATACGAAAGATATTAAATTCCTCTTACTCGATCCAGGTGTTGACTTTATCACCGAATTCAATTTCGTGTGAACACAATAAGCGAAATTTCAAGTGTTCCTAGAGCTGGGGATATGAAACGTAAACGCGACGGTATTACGTGGATAAAATTTTAGGTTAGGTTACTATTCTACAACGAAGAACCCACCTGAAATACTACGATATACGTACAGTATATATAACATGTGGTTTATTGCTGTGCTTGACTAGAAGGAATCCAAGTTCATGCTTGGAATTTCGAGTAACGATGATGTGGCAAGCTGTTTTCTAGTTTGAAATCCCTTTGGGGTTTGAGATCAGTCATCTAAAAACTGTTGAAAAGATATTTTTAGTGAAAACTTTCATAAAGTCCTCGAAAAGCTGTATTTGATTATTATCAGCAGAAAAGTACAGTGAAAAATTTCGCATCGATTCGCAATGAGAATAATAATAAAAGATTTGCATAAAATGGAGAGGGTAGCGTTACAATAGGGGATGATATTATTATTCTGTATATAACCTTATCAGACAGAGATGCATCTCATAATGGTCCAGACACAAAGAGCCAGCCAGTAATGCAAATGTAACCTGTGTTTAGCATTCGCGTTGGAAATGCAACGGAAAGTCCTTCCTTTGTGTTTCTCGACGATACGAGATAAATGAATCTCTGGTACGAGTCACGAGTTACAATGTCTTATCAAGGAATTAGGTAAAATTATTAGACAGTACCGATCCCACTTTTTCACTGTCATTCTCCTATCGCTTCGATCCTTACGCTTTGCGATTCTACGCGGAGCGCAGGAAGCAACAAAATTAACAACGAGAGGTTAAATTATCAGATCCCAAAATCTGTACTTGTCAGGTACACGTGTTTTAGGGGAACATAAATGAAAATTGAGAGACGATTAAATACCGATGTCTTAAAATAAATCATTGTACCTCCGCAAAGGAGTTCATTGATTTTGATCCGAAAATACGTCGGTAGAATCAGGAGCTTCGTTGAAGCAGGATAAATAAGAGGGTCGTGTAAAAGCGAATTTTTTCGTCCAAGCGACGCTATCACATTTCTGGTTCCTGGGAAGCATCTCGTTCCCTATGAACTCACAATGAGATTACTCCGTGGCATTGTAATTCGAGGGAAGAGGCTGAGAATTCAGATCAAAGGGAGGAAACTCTTTTGTAATATACAGTGTAGGATGAACTTGGATATCTATAGGTAACTGCTATCTTTTTTCTGTTCCTTAATTTTATTATTCTTTGCCACCTCATTTCCACTCCTCATCAAACTCCACCTACCCCTATAGGAATCCTGGGGATGCCTCTCTGTGAGAGGCAAAACTCTCGCCGACCTACTGGAACGTTGAGTCTCTCACTGAGAGATTCTGAATGCTGCGCAGTAAACCAAGAAAACCCATAACGATAAATGTCCTTCCTATTTCGCACCGGAATAACTTCACCTTTTTCTTTGAATTCTCTTTTTTTTCCTTCCTTTTCCTCACGGTGAACTTTCAGAAAACCGGCATCGTTATTCTCACTGCTAATGAGCTCCTTGTTATTCGCAGTGTACCAACCTCATCAGTAGATTTTCTTTCTGGACTCCGCGACGCCATTTTGGAAAACGAGTTTGGCACCCAGTTGCTCAACCTCTTTAGTTCGCATTCTTGTTTTTCCAGATCTTTTCCTCCGTTATCTCGCACCCGTAAGATCCTATGGAAAACGTTACTGGAAAATAATATACAATCCGATCGTTCGAATGTACCAACCTACTTGGATGGATGGATTCTGTAAGGTTATGCGCTATTGAAATTTCTTTACTTTCACAGATCCAGCCTCCCGGACAATGCGAATCGGATGCATGCATCTGACTGCAACGGACACATTCTTTCGAATGGCTCAACCGATAAGTAATTTCTCAGTAGTAAATATCTATTTTCTCATTTATCCGTGTATTCGGAATCAATAGACATGCATATAAGAAAATTCTTATATAAATTTTAACTATACGATTTTTTTTAAGGCTAAATACAGATCTGTAACGTTTGCAGTCCAAGACCGGTTCGACAGTTGTTACGTCATAGGGGTAAAATTGAAAACCGGATGACAGTTAAGGTTGAGACTTGAGCAATTTGAGATTCTAACCGGTGACCCACGTGCTAGCGTAATGCACCGTAATGAGTTCTGACTGACTGACAATGAGTGACATTGCACACGCGCCAACATTTGTCGCCGCATTCTTATTCGTAAGTAACCCGAGTACTTTGCTTATAATCCGCTGCCTTTGATCCTGACTGGATTGGCAGCATCCCGTGAAGGCCATATTTAATGGACCGACCGAGTACCAACGTCGATGCGTTATACCGGGATGTATTGCGAGATCACTTAACGCCTTCTTAATGGAGGAACTTTTGTGGCTTTGATAGCCTTATAGAAAAGGGTGAAGGTCGTCACGTATTTTTAGGAATTAAAATTTGTTTGCTCCCCCTTTTCTCATTGAGTAATGGGGAATTTTTGTATTTATGATTTAATTACGGTTTCGTCCAATCAAGTATTTCTGTTGCAATTGGCACTCCAATTACATTGTACCCTCCTCCCTGACGATGATTGGGTAATGATATAACATTTGGAGTACCCGGTTATATCTTTTTCGATATAACGAATAATTAACAAAATTTTATTATACGCTGACCTAACCATTATTTTCAATTTTATGAACGCGAATGATTGACACGGTACATTTTTCACTAAAAGGATTTCGGTCCGTATTTATTTGAATCATTAAATATTATGAATATTGTTGATTGACAAATGTAACAGTAAATTTTCCATAAACTTCAAACGTCCCTGTGGAATGTACGCGATGGAAAAGGGAAGGCAAATATTTATTTACAGAGAAATAAAAAATTAAATTCGAATGCTACTTTGAAGATTAAAATCAATATCCATTAACGAGAGCCAGGGACGTAGCAATCAAACTTATTGCCAGTCACATTACAAGAATACTAATTTCATAATTAAATTTCAGAAAGTAGACACGGGATGGAACTTGGAGTTGTTCCTCTTGAAATTTTTCAGACAAAAGCATCTCGAGTTTAATTTTCAAATTTATCAATCGGATGCCCCTACAGCAATTCCATTCCTACAGACTTTTCTCTATAGGAAAACTTTACTTCTCAGTCGCGAGGATCGATCGTTGAACTTTCTCCGAGTCTAGTATTATTTTGTCACTAGAACGAATCCCCCTTAAATTCCATTCTAGGATTCACTCGAATTTCTTCACTCGGAATTTACGATCCCCGACAATTTCACTAGCGGCGGATCTTCACGTTATTCAATTTGTCTAAGAACTTTTGAATAAGCCATTTTCGAGTAACATCGGTATTGGCGATGTGACGTACACAGTTTGTGAATTGTTCCACGAGTCTGCGAGACTGACAGTGTATTTACTTATGTCGCATGTAAACTGCTATTTATTTAAGAACGTGTGAGCGCCGTGCACGAAATCACTTTTACCAGTGAAGAAGTTCGAGGCGAGTCGAGAAATGCGCTAAAACGTCGATCGTCCCGAAGATCAAATTTTCATAGGAACGTCAAGAAGAGTCGATAGTTTCCAACGGTAAATGGAGATGAAAGTGAGTTGAAGATGAGAATAAAGTCGGCTAGACACGACTGGTAGTAAAAGGATGCTCCGACTGCTCGCCCCCCTCTACTTCATCCTGAACATTCTAGTCGTCGGTTAATTCGAGCGTGGGACAGACACGACGTTACATACCAGATATACCAGAGGAACGATTAAAAAAAGTATTTGCAAAAATTACAGTTAGACTCACTTTCCTTACTTTGGCCAATTTAGACCTATACGAATGAGCATCGTACCGGGGAGATGGAATAGTACCAAAATTGACAGTAGAGAAATCCGATTATGATCCATGTAAATATTCATCATTTTCCTAACACAGAAATCAATCTCTGGTACAACGCAAGACAAAGGAGTTCCAGCTGGATTTGGCTGTTTTTAGTACATTGTTTTTTTTGTGGCATAACGCCTAGTGGCAGGGGGTTGGGTATGGGGTTGACGTGGGGTAGGTGTGCTGTACGCCAATCCGAACGGGGAGCAACAGAATCGGTGGTAGCAAAGTGGGGTTGGCGGTTGTTGGCTGGCGGTTCGTCGAGAACTGAGGATCGGGAGGACCAGGAGGCTCAGTAGGTGGCGGAGGGGAGGGGAGAGGCTCCTTCGCGGCATGAGGTTTCCACGCTGCTCCGACGACTCGTCAGTATCGTGCCGCGACTCCTTCACGTCGTGTCCTGCACCCTCTTACCGTTTGCTGATGTTGCACGCGGCACCTCGCGACTCATTCGCTGTTCATTCGGTCATTGGCTAAGTGTTGGCAGATAGCGGAAGAAACTGGGTACGCTTATGAACAGTGTTGTGTATGCTGGACGGAAAGGAATCTGTGAAAAAGTGAGAGATCGTCACATCGTTCGTACGGTACGTAGACGTCTTTTGGTTTTTTTTTCTTTCAGCTCTAGTCTTCGTTGTTTAGTCTATGCCGAAAGGGATTTGTCTGTAGAATTTTATACAAGTCGAAGAAACTGAGGCTCGTGGATGAACGACGGTTGGCAAAGTTTAGTCTTGGGACAAAGATGTTTTGTGGGACGATAGTGGAATGGGATAACAGACCAAAGGGTGCTAGAGGGAATGTCGAGAGTGTCGACGATTCACTAGGAAGTTTCAACCTCGAGAGATTTAGTTGTTTACTCGTGAGAAATATCGACGGATATGCTTCTCTTTTTATTGCTGGCGTGTTTTCCTGAAATATGCAAATTTGAAGGATCCCAAATCGTGCGGGATGTTTGGATGATTTTATTTTTTTCAAAAGGGTTTTGCAAATTTTTTTATCGCTAGCACATATTGCCTACGCTCAAGCGGGGATCTCGTGAAATTCATATTCTACGATCTATATCATTTTTTGATATTCGATCCAGCCACACTCAAAATTTCACTTAAAAGTTTATCGTCTTTCTTTCTGATAATTATTTATGCGATTTGCTTGAAAGACAAAATTAAATACGAAATAAACGGTCACTTCTTCCATAGTCGAATTTTGCATTCACACGTGACACCACGGAACATTCCGTTACGTTCGAATGACAGCAAAATTACAGGTTGGTAAACGTATAGTTGTTATCATTCTCTCTAAATGCTCAGGTATTCCCGTAAACGTCGTCACTGGACCAATTACGATTGGAAACTTCTCAAACTTTATTATCCCAAACAGTACCTACGCAATGACACGTAAAACCCCACAGAAGTCTGTATCTAAATAAATGTGTATCGGCGGCCAGACAAGGGGGGGAGAGGAGGTGTCAAGGTTATATCCCTTTTATGCGGCCATCATAAGTCATAAAGGCTCCAAACGTTAATGAATAGGCGTTTCTTTCTTTATCGTCTGCCATTTTTATTTCCTGCAGTAAAATTTCTTCTGGTTTCTTCCCTTAATTCCATCCTCTCCAGCATCCTGATTGTTCGCGTCATCATCTTCACAAGTTTCCCTTTAAAGCAATATCGCACGGCTAACGTGGGCGAGAAATAAGTATCTTATTCATTGACACTCGGTTCATGTTAACTATCCTTAACGGCGTGATAAGTTGAATGACTATTTTGAATGATGAAAGTGAAATTTTCTACAGGACGAGCGAAGAAAGTTTTCGTGATACTAAAATCGATGAGTAATATCGAAATATACATTTATATATATATATATATATCTTGCTTAAATTAGGAATTTAAATCTTGTCAAAATCTCGAATGATCTTTGTTACGTGGTGGCCCGAGATTTTTGGACTTTTTAAAAAATTTACGTGAAAATCCTACAGTGATCCAGGCTCGCTGAATTTATCTTACGTAAATACGCTTCACGGTACAAAGATTGTTTAACTTTAGGGCGGTCCATATCACTGGAATGAAAGAAAGCTGATACGAGAATTATTTTCCATAAGACATTTACGATGGGCTATGGAATTGAATCGAGAGGAAAATTATATTTATCGATTGACGCTTTTCTTTATCCATTTTTTTGAGTGCACAAAGAATCCATCGGGGAGTCTAGAAATGAACGCGGTTTATACACATTTTTAAGCGCATTCGATTTCTACACCGTGGGTAAGTATAACCTACTTTTCGATCAAAGAAATGTTGCGGCTTGTGGCAAGTGCTAAATCGTAATGACTGTAGTTGTCAGAGGAGGATTTAAAATTTTTAATTAAAATACCAGAGTTTCATCATATTTGATGATGTGACCTGACAAAGTGCAATATGCTTTGATCGGAAAGTTGGTTGTATGTCGTTAATTAGGATATCGAATAATCAGGACAACAACCTACCGTAACGTTATTGCCAACAATGAACATTCGTATACATATACATATATATAGATACTATGTGCACTATCAGTAATTTCGTATCACATGGGTAATTGACCTTTTTGAAAAATTTCATTTCAACAGCGAACAAAGTTCTCGCAAACATATTTTAAAATCCATTCGTTCAGGTACACAGGCGCATATTAGAATTTCTAAGGGAAGTTTCGCGCACTCAGATTTATCTAGGATAAAATTGAATTCCCTGAAGTCATTCGATAACTTGCACAGGGTGATATAGAAAGGGTTAACGAATTCTGGGTATCATTCGAATGCTGTCAGTGACCTCAATCTCTATCCCAGGATTTATTCATGATGTTTTTAAGACGTTTTTTTTTCTTTTCTATACCCGTTGATTTCACCTGACGTAATTTAACGCAGTTTTGTTCATTTCATAATTAATTTCCATAAATCAATAAAAATTACGAAAGAGTTTTGATACTCGCAAGTTTAACTACTCAGCAGAACGACTCGCCTGTCAATGACCTCGATGGATTGCACAACATTCTAGGAACTTCCATTATCTTCGGATTACCCAAGATTCCCCATACCCATCTCCACGAGCTACCTGGAATTTTTGACATCGGAAAGGACCCTTCTTTTTTTTCATCCCCTTCGAAACCCACAAATTTTTATCTCAACCGTATAGATCTCTATTATCTCCCACGAGATCGGTTGGATGTGAAAACTTTTGAATCAGCCGGTATATATAACCGATAACAAAAGCACAGCCGGATCTAATACAGAGCGTGTATATCTATATAGAGGAGATGACTGAGCGGCGCGGACGGTCAACTCGGGATTTATCGAAATCTTGTCTTAAACGATAACCCGCTGAAATAACCCGTGGCGAAATACATTTCCGTAGGTAAGAAAGTAATGATCCTGAAATGGCGGAGGATCTTACAGTTTTAGTTTAATGGTCTACGGGAAATTGATAGAGCGTACTCCGAGGCTCTTACTGGAAAGTTAGGTTAGGTTGGGTCACATCGTTCACGAGTTGAAATTTCCCAGTCGATTCGTCGGCTGCATCGCTAAATCCTCCATTAGTTCTCATCGAACGAATATGCTGATTCGATTATACAAATATTCCAGGTAAAATTTGCCATATGAGATTCGACATCGAATTTTCATTCCCGCTTATTGCAGCGTACGTCACGTGGTCAAGGTAGACCTTCGGTGAAAGGGCCCAAGGTGCAAAAAAAGTATACTAACGATATCTATACTAGTATCGCTAGTAGCAGTAATAGTATCGACGTAGTGTATCACCAGCTTTTACTTGTACCACCTACTACGTTTTTATTTGTCGCTTCGGTTTCTCGCGAAGATGCATTGTCACCCCGTACATCATACACTGCATATATATATATACACATATTGCATGCATAAACAGAAGCGACGGCGAATTTCGTTTGACGTCGGGTTTCCTACCAGTTGGCTTGTCCCATTGTAAGCTCTGGAGTAGATTTGCTGTTAATACTGGCAGCCAGGTTCGCCACGTGCATTGTTACTCCTTCGCCATCGATTTTCTCCGGAATCAAGTCCTTTGCCTCTTTTTCGAGAGTTAGCATTTGTAAAGAAAAAGGAATGATTGTCAAGTGAATCGACGTTTATTGCCTCTGTTTTCTCCTCGCAAAGTACTCCCAAATATCCTTGAAGTTTTTCTGCCCTTTGATCGAACGTTAAATTGACTTTTTAAAATAATTTACGATCGATTCGTCAGACTAGTGTCCGCAGCATGTAAATCGACATTCGGATCTGCAGGTGGATCTACGTGGCGATTCCAAATTTTACTTTTTCCAAAACTCGCGTCCAATTTGGTCTCGGGGGTCGAAGAAGGTTTGAGTGGACGAAGACCTTTTTAAAAAAAATTTTTTCTTCAAATTTTGCCCAATCTTTTACTGATCACTCGACATGCGTACTGGACCATGTATGCTGTTTGATAAAATATTCGTAATTTCTTATGCTTATGCCGGTGCTGCTGCTGTGTCGTTTGCTTCCTGGGAATCCTCGTTTTATCGCGTTCCTTCCGTGACATTCCTTTGTCAAATTTTGGCTTCGAATTGCATCCGTATTTTCTGCGTTATTAACGGGCGGAAATAGGCGAGGCGATGAAATCTCGCCTAGACCATTGTCAAAGACTGTATAGCCAGCCGGAAGCGAGCCAATTTGTTGGCGCTCTTACAAATCCTTCGGGAAGTCTTCGTCACGTCGCCCATGCAAATGCGGCTTTGTCGTCGTTTCGTATTGGCACGCGTTATTCGCGAATGTCACTGCGAAGCCGAATATCGAAGTGTTGCTGTTGACTGACGGAAGTGACAAAAAAAAAGATGATTGAACAAGATCCAAAACTAGGTCGACGAAATCCTTGCTGACGTCCCGGAGAGAGATGACTCGCTTGATCTCGATTTGAAACATTAAATCAGTTTAGAGGAAAAAGAAGGCCTGGTCGAATATCGCGAAAAATATTCGAATCGTCTTTTTGCAAATTACAATTTTTTTTAATTTTATGTTGAGTATACTATGTGTCTTTTTTTTAAATTTTGCTCGCAATTCAAATCGTCTACTTGACTTTGTGTCTGTTTGACTAGTGTGTAGTCGCCTTGATGATTTTTTTTTTTTTGAAGAAAGTCGGCGAAAATGGCGGATTTCATTAAATTACAGTTTTAATTGCGTTGGCACCTTCGTGCTTTACTTTACAATAGGCGGATTGCGCAATTTCATATATGGAAACAGGTATGACCCATTTTTTCGAAGCAAGCACGAAAAGAAGTCTATAGAAATCCGTATCGTATCACTTCTCATTCTGTTGACTAACAATTACGTAAATCTGTCCCACGCTCGAAGCTCACACACGTAATTATTACTCCCGGCGCGCGAATACGGCGGGGAAGGAAAACACACGCCGGCGCCTTTACCTTTCTTCGCACAATACAGAGCAGACTGAACTTTCCGAATTCTACGGTAAGTCAATTAATTAGAACGAGCCAATTTTTTTTTGTCGAGGATCCTCCCCCTCAATTACGTATGATCCCCTCGAAAAAATCTCCCGGGACTTTCTTTTTCCATTGCCCTTTGACTCCTTATCGTTAGACTGGCTAACGGTCCATCTAGGGCTACCGGTGCCAGGATTAATCGGATCTTCGATAACTGATTAATCTTCGATTAGAACTCACGAAATGCCTCCGGCCTGATTCCCCGAGTACAATTAGCCAAATGGTATGGCGATACTGATTATATCCCATACGTATATATGCATATGCACATATATATAAATATATATATAGGTATGCTAATTAGGTTAGTACAGATACGTATAAGGGCGGTACGCGCAAGCAGCGTTAATCAGACGCGATTGTATTTACGCGCGTAAACCTTAAGCATTAACGTCATGTGCAGAGGTCGCCGAAATTCCCTCTAATCGCTGTCACGTAATCGCTCAAGTATAGACGAGAGCGAATCCAGTGCGGGGACGACTTGATTCGATGCGATGTAGTAGTCGATCGATGGGGAGCCGGTTTGAAATTCCGCCTTGTTAATCGATACTTAGAAATCGGTCAATGCACCGTATGCAGGACGGCCAAATAAATTAAGGCAAGGCCTTGGAATCCATTAACATATTATTACGGGCGGCTGGTTTGCCAGTGGCTGAAAATAGCATACGTCAATTCCACGTCTATCCGCTTAATAATTTCATAGACAATTTTTCCTAAACTCACGTGTCTGATATTTTCGAATTTTCCGTCGCTCGGCTGACACTGAAACTGCCGGATTCGTAATCGTCAAAGTTGATTGCTCGTGTCTTATAATTTTCATTAAAAAAATTGTAGGAAAATCCATCTTCGTATCTGCTTCGATTAGGTCACTCTGTATACATTTTCCTTGTTTGTTTTTTTATGATATTCAAAAAGGTCGATTTGGGACCTGACGTCACCTCGTGCGCAGCCTCCTGATTCGTCGTATCGATTTTTTCCCTGAAATGACCATTTTTTTTCAACTTGCGGAATTGTTCCCCATTCGGTCATCTTATTTCTCGTTGTCGCCTGCCGGTAGGTTGGTACGGCTACAGACTCCACGAATTTCATACCATCTTCTATTACCGTACCTGTCGCAGGTGTCTCTTCCTTCGGATTTCTCCAGCATCCATTCGAGATCTCGTATTCTCTCGACTGCCTTCTTTCATCTCCCAGCAAATTACGTGCCGTCCTTGTCATTCGTTGGAATTACTCGAGAAGAATGCAATCCGTCGACTGACGTCATTCTCAACACCATACAAATTTTCGTCAGCCTTGTCTCTATGGGAACAAGCAAAAAGGACGAATCACGCAACTCAAAAATATTTCTCAGCTCGAATATCCAGGACAACTCGTTCACAATTGTGTGTGTGGGGAGTTGGGGGGGACTCCAAAGATTTTCCATCGGAATCCCAAGGGTAGTTCACAATGGAAATAACAGTTTCCTTGGACGAATCGTAAACGACCAGACATTTGTTATCTCGGGATTTGCTCTTAAGGGGAGCATACTATTTAGACGGCCGAAAATGAGGCATTTTTCATGAATTTTTTTGAAGGTGATAAAATAATCGCATCATTTTGAAATTGTGGTACCATTTTATTACATCTTTAAAGCATAGAAAAAAATTTTTTTTTTTTGGTTATGAAAGAAAATGGCGACTCTATGCCTTATTTGGCCAGGCGTGTTTCGCGTGACACCGAAAACTGCTGCAGTTGTCACGTTCTTTGTGGTGATCTGAAACCAAAAACACAATGATTTTTCGATTACTGACATGTAAAGGGGAAGGACTAACCTAAAAAACAATGAAAAAGTATAAAATTAAAAATTTGGTAGGCTGTTGAAAAAAAAGTTCGAATTTTCGACCATTTTTTCGACAGTTTTTACCCCAAAAAAATATTTTATTTACGCGATATCTTTAAAACTTTAGGTTAGTCCTTCCGATAATATTATAGAGAATCACCTCCCAAAAATTCAGCCAGATCGGCCAATAACTTTTTGAGTTACAACACGAGCAGTTTTTGAATATGTAGTTTCGAGATAATCGCGTTTAAAGTTTCAGTACGATAAAACTATTAGTTTTAGTGACTTACCGATCAATCAGCGATTCCAGACGCATATAATAATCCTTCAGCCTCTTCGAAAACCTGATTATCTTCTATTTGTTGCTGTTTTCTGGCTATTCGAGCAGCTTTAGTTTCCGAAAGGCTCATCTTATTTTGCCTCGCTACTCGCGCCTTATCGGTGTTTTCGGCGAAAACTTTCGAATAGGTACCAACAATTATTTCTAGATTATTCATAATTCTAAGAATTGAGGTGTAGCCTTCATTAAATATCCCAGCAGCAATATAGGCTGAGATTTCAATAATTTTTAACCCAGAATGCAGGTGCTTTGGTGATAATCGCCAAACTGTCGCATTGAAACTTTCATTGGCATTCTGGGTATGGCCACCCAAGCATCTTTCTAATAAATCATCTCTAGACAAGTCTTCGTAAATTGGTAGGAGATGCTCTTTCATCTCTTCGCGAAGTAATGGAGTAAGATCTTCAAGTTTTGGATCTTTTTGTAAAGCGATAGCTTTTTGCCACTTGCACCAGCTCTCGGCTCCAGTCGGGCAGTTTTCATGATTCGGCTCTTCTTTTGTTGAAAAAATATGGTAATAAGTGGCCATAATTTCTTTTTTCATATTTTCAACACTATTACTGTTTCTTTGAATACTTAAACCATAATATTTTGTTAGTTTTTTTACAACCTTATCCGTTAACTTTCCTTTTCCCGAAAGTTTCTTTTCTTTTCTTACGTTTCGAAGTCTGGAGCCCATTCTCTTTTCAACGTGGCCAATACACTCACTTTTTACAACGGTCAGCTCGTCACCATAGGGATTCAATTCTAGAATTGCCTTGAAAGTTTTTGAATCCCCATCACCTATATAGTTACCATATTTTACGCCGAACTTCTCTTCCGATGTAGAAAACATTTCTTTCATAGCATCAACCTCCATTTTTCCCGATGAGCCTTCGTGATTCTTCATACATTGTT
>JARQTI010000404.1:316756-361179 GCA_030142655.1 Trachelus tabidus | reverse complement strand
ATATATTATACTTTCGAATTATGAAAAAAAAAAAAAATCGATTTTTTGAAAATTCTAAATAGTATGCTCCCCTTAAGGTTGAGATCGCGACGCGTCAACGTGTATTCCCGCGATGCCCAAGGGAGGCCATGTTAACCCTTACAATATTTCCCACATATTTCATCCCGAAGATTTTTGGATTTTTCTTCTCACTTTGCGACTGGCTGCGAAGCCTGTTTTGAAAGTGTTGTCATTATTATTATCGTTGGGGTAGTTAGTTATTTACAGTGAAATTGAAGCTGCAGCTTCACTGGTACTTGGGATTAATCGAGTCCTGAATTCCATTGGGTCCATTTGAATTTTGTTTGCTCAGCCGCCTATGCCCATTGTTGATTATGGTTTGCCGATACCAGGAAGCGTCGTGGAAATCGACGCCATGGAAATTCACCCATTCCCGTATTTCACGTTGACATCACCTGTAGTGTGTACCGCCCATTATGTTTATATTCGTCGCTATTCCTATGGACTTTGTTACGGATGCTGTAGGTGGGTCATGCGTACCCATATAGCTTTCCTAGGTAATATTAAACCGCACTTAAGTCCCTCATGGGCTTTTACTTCCATTATGTACGGGTAAACGACGCGAGATCCGTTATACACGGTGACTCTGTATATTAGAACATCCATGATCGTTGATGCAGATACTGTTACGTAATACTGATGTCGGTCATCGTTCTACGTTTATCGGAATTTTACATATCGGAAGCACGTTGTAACTCCGTGTGACGTTCGTTCAGTTATGGATGATCTGTAGGAATTTTTTGTACTTTATGATTAAGTTATCTTCCCATTCGATAACATAAGAAAATACCAGAGAGCCCCGTTCGCTTCGATTGTAATCTTAACTTGTCCTTTGCCATCTGTATGGGAATTCGGGTCGAGAGACTTGTTCAAATTTTTTTTTTTTCTTTGAATTTGACAATCGTCAACCTACCTTGTCGAAGATTATCGATCCTTGCCAGACGGTGTATCTGGATATGATGTCCAGAGATTTTTGAAAGTGATATATACACACGTTACCGGGACAGTAAGAGACGTCGAAAAAAAATGAAATAAAAATTTGATTGCGATTCGTGAAAAAAAAATGTTGAGCAGCTGTCGCTTCGTTACAAAAAAAAGATCGATAGATCTTTTATGGCAAAGTCTCAGGCGCGGCTACCTGTTAACTTTGTATTGATAAATGGAGTTTAGCCTATTGCGTAATAGTAATAACAAGGTCGACTTTCAGATGATAAATTCCATTTAGTTTGGTGACCTGCTTCCGTAAATGTCCCCTCTTATATATACGACTCTGAGAAGGATTTGCCATAATTAGCAATTTTCAAATTTTCTTCCAAGGGACCGCAGGTGCCTCGCTTGTCGCTACTTGGGAATGAAAATGGCTCCGTACGAAGTTCCATCGAATACGACTGATTTCTCAAGCAGCCTCTTGGCTGTGATCTTTTTCAACTTGAATTGAAGAAAGGACGACCGTCTCTTGGCGTCTATCTCTCTCTCTCTCTCTCTCTCTCTCTCTCTCGTTCTCCATCAGCTTCCTCGAGAGTCATCGAAGATTCTATCGATCGTGGGATCGATGTATTCTGCAGGGCGGAAAGCTTTTTCATGGAGCTGCACGCCGGCAGCCATCTTCGAAATTCAATTTAAAAGATCCCCCCCGGAAGACTGGCGCGAGACTTGCTCTTCCTTGAATAAAGAATTTTCGATCTGCGGCTGGTGCAGTGCTTATCGATGCTGCATCTCAAATGGTCCATTCCAAATTACATTGCTAAGGTGACTGACTGAATGGGTCACTGGCTTATTCATGACTACAGCTTCACTCCGGTTGATTTCTTTTTAAAGACTTATCGGATCTTATCTCTGTATATATGTGTGTACAGCATCCATTGACGTCTTCTGGACCGTGACTCCAGAAGGCACCCGAGTACGATTCTTCGAGTACGACTCTTGGTACAATGCCGCCTACGACTATTGTGCCATCTTAAAGAGTTTGCTCTATTGGAAAGTTCGACTACTGTCCTCAGGTTTTATTTATCCTCTTCTCATCCGTGCCAAAGATATTTATCCGCGTTTCGTTCCGCATTTTTAGATCGTTAGAATCTTATCGCAGCGTCCTGTCCGCACTTATTCATTTTCTCTTGTGTTTATCTTCTCTATACCTCTCACCGAATATTTCCTACGTTATCTCTCTCTCTCTCATTCTCCTTACCTAAGAAGCTACACAAGTTCACTCGAACCTCGTCCTCTTTATTATACGTGTCAGGTCGTTCTATTTGCGCGTCGCGTTACTCCCGGAGAGAGAAAAGAGATGAGAGCCCAGCAGGGGGGGAGGGAGCCTGGATTTCAGAGACACCAAGTGGACTTTACAGACTTAGAGGCTTTCGCGCGCGTTACTTACCGAGTAAGGAAGTTGCCACGCGCTGCTCCCGGGAAAAGTTATGCTTTCGCCTCTTGCTTGTACCAAGACAGGAATAACGTCGAGCTTTTCACGTGAAATTTATTTCCCAGTGTACTTCGAGCTGCTCACCCACCAAAGGATACGCCCGACCAAACTCCTTTTGGCGTACTTGTAAATTCAACTTCCGTTATCCTGACGCATGGTACGCTTTCATCCCTTAACCTCTTTTCCTTTTACCCTGGAACCTCCCTCCCTCGCACACTTCCGGTTCTCTTATACAAAGCCATACGCAACCTCCAGGTGCGACGTGCAGTGCACTTATTGCTGCGCCTGCGAGTGGATTCGCGGCACGACTTTAGGCGGGCAGTATTATGGAATGGAATTTCCTGTCTCGGGAATGGTCGGCGCGAACGGGAAAAACGTACCAGTAGACTTTATTGCTGAGCTTTGGGAGCGACGCTGGCGTTACGGGCAGCGTAATGGCTCCGGGCTATTCGAGTAATTGTGACAGTCGGAGCTTCATGGAAGGAAAGCGCAGCTTTATTGTCGGCCGTGCATCGGATTGGAACTGATGTTCACGCGCGAAGCTCCAAAGCGAGTCTACGTGTTGTTCTACTAAGATTTCTTCTCCCAACGGCGTCCCAACGAGCGAAAGTCTTTCCATGAGGATGAGCGACGGAAGTCGCGTGAACTTAAGGGCAAGCCTGACGCACACCGGAAAAGTCGCAGCTGTCAGTCTCGATTGCTTTGTCGAATGGCCAGAGCCAGTCTGACTGTCGCGGTATTTTTTTTGATATTTTGTGATATTTTATGTATGTATTTTTTTTGGGAAATTTTTCTCAGGACGAACGAAGGGACTGGTGGCGCTGCAGGCCGGCGTTGTCGCGCTGTGAAAACTAATGGTAATACTTTGAAAAGTCACTCCCGTCCGCGACTAGCGTGGAGTCCGAGTTTATCGATATCGCACCGCGTCACTCGTTTCGTTTCTCCTTTTATTTAGTTTTCTATATGCACGGCCTATTTGCTTTTGTTTTCTTGCCCATTTTCAATTCGCTTTACCGAATCGGCTGGAATCGTCCCAACAATGCGACGATCGTAATTGCCTCTATAAATATCCATTACGCTTAATGAAACGAGAATTGCCGGGGAACGGGTAATGGGGATTGGTGGGGTTTGCAACGAACGGTATTCATTACTTTCGCATGATTAATAATCTCGCCGAGCGTTGATTTGGTACGGATTGAGCTTTAATTGTGGATTCGGCTAATCGCGTGTCGGGATAATTGACGCGTGATTAGCTATAAATGTATTCGTACGAATCGGATCGGAATTAGATTAATAAGTTATCGGAGGGCTCGCAGCAATGTTTTTAATTGACGATCGAAGACTTTACGATTCCTGGGAGTGTTATCAGTGCCGGAGGAGATTGATGGATAATCTTGGAGCTTACGGGAACGATCGAGATATCATCTGCTAATTATCTTATTTCATCAGGGAATCTATTGATGTGAATACAGCAAACTTGGAATTATCATTTATCCCTTTAGGTAGCAGTTTCGTGTTCTGGCTCAACGAAGTTAACCCCCTCACCCTTCGGCTCCGGCAGGGATGCTGGATGTGGCTTTTGCTGCAATATATTGGCAACTCAATTGCAGATGAGCAACTTTGACTCGCGTTCACTACCTTTCGAAACCATATTACGTTATGGTCGGACTTGCCGAAATTTTGATATTTTTCGCTCATCCGAAACTCATAAGTTAGATTTGCCGCTGGGCTCTCCCAGCCGTTTTCCAAATTATTATCCACGAGGAAACTGTGATATATTTTCAGAGTCCTCGTAACGGTCCTACGCGCGTTGCATTTACTGCCTGTCTGGCTCAGTCTGCGGTGCACAACCGTTTCTCTGCATTTATTAAAGCCATAAAAGGTTGCACAGACGCAATCTCGTCCTGGCTGCTGCACGCGGTCGGCCTTTGCGTACGGTTATGCGATAAGAGAGTGCACGTGAGAAAGGGTTGATTCGCGGGATATTAAATGTTTACTACACTGCGAAAACGACCTAAAGCGTCAGTCGTTGCGTTACAATGTTTTTTTTTCGGAAAATTTTGAAAAAAAAATCAAGTACGTTAGTTTGAAAATTTTTTATAATTTACACGAATATATGGTTTTCCTATCTTTTGCAATATCTGGCAGCGATATCGTTATCGACGTCGCGCTCTTGGAAACGTGGTCAGATATTCATTGCATAATAATCGCCGCGTTAGCATCGCAAAGAAGAGAAGGTTTTTGCGTTTACCTGAAGGTCCTACCGTTCCACGTTCCACCGTTCCACGTTCCACGTTGGTTATCTCAGGGCTGTTGTTTACGACATCAAGGATGCGGAAGATCCAGTTACCACTCGAACCGTAACATCCAAAGGGGTGGAAAGAATTGACAACTGGCTCCTTTGGATTATGAATGCCGAGGATCTGTAATTGGCTCCTCTCGAACATCCGGTACTCCGGCTGGAAGAAGATGGAAGGGAAGCTTCGTCTTCGGGAACAGGGTCGAGTACTGGTCGGAAGGAATTTCAATATTGCCAAGATCTCCTCCTTCATCTTCTACATGAGGGTTAACCCTCTTTGGACCCTTTTTTTTTTATTTTCGACAGACATGTTTTATCTAAGGGAGGGACATAGGTGAGTCCTGGAAAAAAAAGTTCTGACTTTCTTCGACACCGTAACTGTCGTCCGAAATGGAGCCTGGGGCTTTACGATAACGCTCAGGAGAAATCATTGATATTCCTCCAACACGTTCCCTACCCTTATGTTTTTTTTAATACCATAGAAAATTGTGCCTACCGTTCGACATGTCCTGTCAGTCGTTACTAATAAAATAGAAATTCGACTTTTTTTTTGGAGAGAATTTTTTTGGCTTTAGAAATATTTTCCGTCTGTTTACGAAATTTGGATTTTTTTCTAAAAGGCGTCACGTGGTTTGCCATCTACGTTTACTTCTCTTTCGGATGCTGAGCGTATCAGAGATATTTTGAGAAAGAGAGAGAAAGGGTGTTGGTAGCACTGGCAATTAAATCCCTTAGCCACTTTCGAATTCACTTATCATCTCGTACGACGCACTTGCTTCCTACATAATTCATGCTTGAGTTTCTCGGCCGACGAAGTTGCGTTATCGTGAACTTTCTTCCTGAAGCGTGCTTGCGGCTATGTGTCATCTGGTATCGCGTGATTCGCGTTATCGAGGAAATTTGAGAATACGGAAGGCAAATTTGGGGTTTGCAAAGGAATGAAAATTGTATTTTCCAACTTTTTATTTATTTCTTTTTTTTTAATATAGATTTTGTATTTGGCCTAACTACAAAATGTCATCGATGTAATTTCGTCGTGTCTTCCTCGGGAGATGTTCCGTCAGCTCAGCTCATTGACTCATTTAACTGCGAACAAGAAATGCAAATGAAATCCATGTAACGGAAGCAGCAGGTCGAACGGAGCGCGGATCTTTAAAAGGATTGAAAACTCGCTTGTAAATCTCGTAGCGGCTTACGGGCCTTTAGGGACTCCCGTACGATTCAGCAAGCCGGATTAATTATTTTACTGTTAACAGCGGCCAACGTTCTGGCCCCGCGCGATAAAACTTTATTTCGCGTGCGCTGAAAGTTCATTATGCTTCTGTATCATTTAAAGTTACTCGGGCCGCCGCACTGTCGGCGCTGCAGTCGCCCAGGGCGTCCCTTCGCACTATACTTGCTTTCGGTACGCTTTTAAACAAGATTCGCGGTATAGGAAAGCGTCACTCTGTTTTATGATATATTTGAACCCTCTGCTAAAGAGGAGTACAATGGAAACACATTTTTCCCTTTCGATTTCCCTTTTGTTCCGCGTCCTTGCACGAGGGAGGAAGCGTATGTTTTTTTTATCATTGTGAAAAACGATAGGGATTTTTTACAATACCTTCCACGTTATTTTTTACTCCTTTTCAAATATTCGACATTTTTCACTTTTGAAAAATTTGATTTACACGTCACTTTGTTTCGAGTAAAACAGTTTTAGGATATTTTCAGTCAAATATTCCATCTCTCCCCCCCCGTTCACTTGCCATTCTAACGGAGCAGAAAGTTACCGGCTTTTATTTCCGTTTGATGGAGGCTAATTTTCCCCGAGTAAGTCTACTTTTCTTATTTGTTCGCAGAAGGGGATAGTCGCTCGGCAGGCAATCGTGATCCAATCGAAGCCTATATAAGTGACAGAGGAGCTTGAGCAGCGATCGATTCGGTGAGTCAGATGATTTTGTCTCTTTTATCCCTTTTTTTTTTAAATTGTCTCTCTTCTTCTTCGTTCTTTTCCCCTCACTAAATCTTCTATTTAGAGATCCTGCCGTAAGTCGCCTTCGCTGGCATCCCTTCCAGACATTCAAATTTCTAATTAACCATTAATCGTCAGTCCTCCTTCCCCATGTACTTCCTTTCACTGAAACACACTCAGTACAATATTCGACCCCATACAAGATTTCTCAAACGAGATAAATTCATCTCTCATCCCTGACCACGAATATTTACTTCGCGCTTGCAAAAATCCGTGTCCATGCATAAACCATAAATCCAGTTCCTTAGACACCGGGAACGCGGACATGGTCTATGTAAAAGGAATTCGAGGAGTAAACTAAGAGAACGCTACTCTTGGATCGGCGCCCGTTTCCTCCTACCAGATACGAAGCTTCGTCCGTTTATCTCTTACGGATTCCATCGTGCCCGATGAAAAATAAAAGTGAGGCCACCGCGACTCCTAATAATTTCAGGCACTTTGTCCTCCTTGATCTCTGAGGGATTTATTCCCACCTTCTTTATTTCGCAAATGGCTGCTTCGCCAAGAAGTTACCGGCCGGGGCCACCCTGGACCACTGGATGGCTGCTGGGTTAAACTAGAAACCACGTAGACTCGGCGCTATCTATCCCTGCCATTTATTTATGGCTTCTAACCGGCCGCCAAGTGTCCTCGGGTTGCGCAACAAGGTGTAACGATTTTTCGTCCAGGCCTCGAAGGCCACCTCCGTTCGTTCTTAAGATCCATGGATCTTGAGGTTGGCCAACCGATCAACAGGGACGATACTCGTGACGAGTCTTTGCTCATTTCGATCTCTCTTCTATCGTTGCAATTAATCTTGCGCTCAAAAAACATATTTCCTCATCCACGTCCACGACGGATCCGAATGTTCTCCCTTGGTGTATACATTACATACCTATACTCTACTCGTTTTCACTTTCGAGTCCCATTGTTCCTTTCCTGAGAAAATTGTCTCGTTAGTCCGCCAGATAAATACCCCACCCGTCCTCCGTTCTCTGTATATGTATATGCCATATATTTCAATTAACTTCACAGCAACAGGATACCTGCGTCAGGCGGATTTGAAATTTCATAAAATTTCACGCGTTCCCCTCCGCACGGTTAATCCAAACGCCGAACAATCGGATCTGTACGAACATTTTTCATCGTTAAAGGGAAATGACATTTTTCCAAACGATTTTAATCCCGATCGCGCCAATTTCGTCCGGTCGTCCTTCTTTACCGACGGGGTGCTCCTTCGTTGACTCTCGGGATACGTAATGATGTTGCGTTCGGTGTAAATATTCCAGTTTGAGTTTAAGCGGCAAATACGAATAGAGGAAAGAGACGAGGGTTAACTTTTTTTTTTGCTATTTCTATACGATCCTTCGTTGTACGGATGGTTTTTTTTTGGAAGACACGAATAAAATAAATTGCGCTGTTGGCCTATAACGTTTGAGACCCTTAACGAAGGGGATGAAGAAAAAAAAACGTGAAATCGTTGAGGCTAATTTTTTTTTTGAATAGCGTAAAATTAAAAAATCCCTACACGCCCAGTATGCCAGGCATTGTTAGCGAGTCGATTTCAATCGGGAGTTTTGTTGCAATTTTCAGTTTTCCTTCCGTCGCAATATTGCAAAGTCGAACTGCTCTTTTTTGCTATGCATCCAGTACGAATATTCGAACGTGCCGTTGAAATTTGAGCGAGGACTTTCGCGCTTTCGCCAAATGTATTTGCGATCCTTCCGATGGAAACACGACAATTGGAATGTCTATGGCGTGCGGGATTATTTTGACTTTTTCATAGTGGAATACAAGCACTGGGTATTAGTGTACGGATATGTATGTCCTATATACTTTTTGATTTGTTCACTCGGTATATTACTTTTTTTTCATTTTGTAAAACAATTTTGAAATCTGTATCAATATTTTTGCGATACTTTGAAGAGCCCTAAACACACGCGTATAAAAGTGAATTCGAGACTCGAGAAGATATGGGAATTTTATCTTTGCGCCACGTTGAATGAGATACGGCGAGTCTCTTGGGACGACTCAGAATCCATTTGATTCGAGTATCAAGACGGGACGAAAGAAAAATACTTTTATCGGGACGGAAGATCTTTTACGTGTTTTCTGCTGTATTGCGTTAACTGAACCGAACGTTTGTTTGCGTTGGATAGATTTTTTTTCGCGATTGACATAATTTTATTTTAACGATCGTAAGTAGTCTAACGAACGATGATAATTAATTATTAATATTAATTATTTATCAATTGATATAAAAAAATTAATATCGTTATAACGAACGAATGGACGAAATTCTCTCGCGATTGAATCACAGCTCGTAAATTTGCAGGACTTTACTACGGCAATGTGCGAATAATACACCGTGCATCGAAACGAAGGATTAATTTAATTATAGCAACGATCAGTAATTGGGTGCCATAATTTGGAGAACTGATAGCGAAATCCCTCGATAACGACGCAAGAGCTAAGCCCATGATTAAGCAGCTTTTCACATTTGCCACTCGAAGCTCGTTCGGATCCCAATTTTGCTTTTACGGTCTGATTGGGAATATTGTCCAAGAATATAGAAAAAAAAAAAAAAAGCAAGAAAAGTCAGGCCTCCACGAAATATTTCCCTTTACCTAAAAAATCCGAAATTTCACTTAGACCTGCGTGACGTTGCAATCGGCCGAGTGCAAAGTGCACGTGTATCTCGTGCAGTCGAAAAAATTAGTGCGTCGGTCAAGCGTGAAACTATCTGGTTTCGCAAATAACTTGAACATTCAATTTTTCAAGCAGCATTCTCTTCTGCCATTTACGCAAGCGAACGTGACCCTGAAAGCAAAGCTGAGCGCGAATCTAATTCATTCCGTTGTTACGTTATCAGCCGGTTAAGCATCCTAGACCCAGATGCCCACGCATTGCGAATGTTATGAATCGGATTTCGAAAGGTTATATCATAACCAGTTTGACTAACGCTCCAGATTTTTCATTCAATCCGTTAGATATATATATATCGTAGAAAGCATGCCAGTCCATATACATATAGATATATGAATATACATGCACGTAATCAGTCGAGCAAGAGGCCCCCCAAAGTCACGGAGGAGACTTTGCTGTGCAACGCTAAAATTAATTGTGGTTACGATGAGATTACGGGAATTGCTAATTCGGTGAATGAAATATCGGTCGGAGACGGCATCCGCAGTCGGCGGCGTCTCTTCTGCGTTTCCAACTGGCGATCTTTCGATCCCCACGCTCACGGAGCATTTCGCTTGGATTTCACGGCCGAGGATGTTGGCCAACGCGAGATGCGAGCTCAACGGACGAAACGGAGGAAACGGACCAAACAGACAAAGGTGCCTCGGAGTCGAGGCTCTGGCTGTTGCAAGAGCCTGGCTGATTACCTGCTTAACGTCACAATATTGACGGGAAAGTACGAAGAAGCGTATAAAGCTGTAGCGGAGGCGCTAAAATTACACTGGGAGCGCGTTGCCACTGCGCCTCCGTATAATTATACTTTTTCAACCACGCACCAGTCACACTTCCTATTCATTACTTTCGTCCTTTCGATTCATCATTTTAGTTGTGTTCCGAAATTACGATATTTTTCTCCCACTTTCTCATTCCATCCTGTGCTTCGTCTTGTATACCTATATAATTACAATTTCTATTCTGCAATTGTCAATTGGTTTGCCAATCTGATTTTATACAGAGTGACTCCTATATAGTCATTGCTCTCCGTATTAATATTGACTCAGCCGATTCAAACTGAAGTTCGATCGAATTGAAAATTTTGCCCATATTGAGAGAGGCAAGAAAAAAAAATAATTTTCGATTAAAATGTAACATGAAACATCCTCGGTTGGAAATTCGAAATCTCCGTGAAATTCCGCGTGGCGCTAGCGATTGCGAAGGGAGTCGCGTGAATTTTTTCTATATTATTTCCATCATCTACATTCGCGACAGACAAATTGCTCCTGTTTTCTATTTCTCTGCACGGTCGATCGATTTCGTATTTTGTTCATTTAAACGTGGCTGAATATTATATACATGACTTATGACTTTTGTAATTTTATATTCCGCTGGGAAAAATTGTCGTGTATCCAACTAACGAGTTACGAGCTCGGAGCTTCTTATCCAGAGTAGCCAGAAACGTTATGGAGGTAGAGTGGCGAATAACGAGGAACGAAAACGAGGCGTGGTGGGGGGACTGTGGGTAGGGGGGGGGGATTCATGAAAGTGGCCGTAACACCAGGCTGAAATAAGTGTAAACGAAGAATAGCAAAGGTGAATTCCCCTCGAAACCGGAAAGCCGTTGCTCAAGTCTCGAGAGCGAACAGGAACGTAATTATTATGGCTGGGTTACGTATTCGGATGTTCTTCCGCTCCTCGAATCTTCTCACATACTAATCTACGTGCACAGACGGATTCGAACAATGGCGCGGCCTCAGGAGCGATTCCCATATTATGCAAATGCCAACCGCCTCTACCTTTCCTATACGGGAGGCGCAGACGGAGACGCTCTGAATTACACCGGAAATACTTTGATTCCCGCTTCGCGTCATTCGGACGATTCGAGACACGTTCGGGACAGTTTAGATATCTGCGATTTTTTCGCTTATCGAATTTGCGAAATCGATTTTCGCGAAGATCGAATATTGTGTATGGACAATATATAACGTGCTTGGGATATATATATGTTTTTCATTCGGTGGAAATAGAAAAATATGAAACTACTGTAAAAGCAGTTGAAGGGTCTTACTGAGCTTGCTCCTGGTCCACTTTGCCACTGGACCCCATTTTCGCAAATGGATACGGCCACTTTAATAGGATTTCTTCAGCGCGATCGGGCTTTTTGTACGAACTAGAAACTTTCGGACAGACCGGTAAATTTTAAAGCAGAGTTAAAGTTTTCGAGTCGTTATTTTTATTTGTATTGCCGCCATAAAGAATCTCCGGTATATATTACAGTTGGTTGGTTAGTTTCGTTATTTAGCCTTGGTGCCTTATTGTTATGGCTTTATACTTTTCCCATCCCGCTGTCTATTGTTACCCTCGGATTCATTTATTTTCACTTTAAAGGGACAGGAAACTCAATTATGCCGAGGGAGATTAAGCCTCTCTTTTTTTTCACTCTTTCACGTGACTCCTTTCGCCTTACCTCGGTACGGGCGACCGCGGGACGTTTTTGCAGGACTTGGACAAAATTGGCGAAAGTTCGCGGGGGGAGGAAAAAGTTTTTATAATTTTTTTTCCAAATATTATTTCGCCTTTTAATATTGTCCCTGTACTCCTTTAGCGTGTTGATTCCGTCCAGAGGCAGCGAGAGAGGAATTATTTTTTTTCAACCCTTTTAGCAAGGCGGCACAAAGTGCGCGGACGTCTGCGAGAGGATGGGAAATATAAGAGCTGGATTTGTACGTTCCGGGTAAACGGGAGGATCTGGGGATTTTTAATGCAAAGCCAGAAGGGCTTGGGGGCGAAGCGTGAACGCAATAATGGAAAAATGTAAAGCAACAGTGTCGTCTCTTCTTTTCTCCGACAGACACGAGTGGCCCAAGTTGCCAGCGAGGGTTGAGTCTGTTTTGTAAATTGTGCGAAAGAAAATTGTAAGACACGAGAGACACGAGCAGAAAGATGCTCTTGCCTACGTCTGCCGCGTCTGTTGAAAAGAGCTGGGAATGTTGCTCGTGAGTCGAAATAAAATTACTTTAACGCGACTATGCGAGAGTCTCGCTCGTGGATGCTGCCGGATGAGGTGAGGGAGGGAAAAGCGCTCTTATGCTTTTTTGGTCCCTTTTACCTTTTTTTTTCATCCCTTTCGCCTCTTTTCAATGCGCTTCCTTTATTTTGTTTCTGGACAAAACCACGAGCGCCTTTAGGTAATTTGCCTCAACGTTGACGTGACATACTACGTTTGACCATGATCTACGTCGGCGCTGTCTGCGTCCGGACGAAAAAGTCTTTTTCACTTTTTCTCCTCTAACTTGGCTTTTTTATATGGCGAAAATCCCACGATGCGCTAAGTTATATTTTTAACGCTCGACCACACTTTTTGCCTATTTAGCGCGGACCGTATGACCCGGAGAAAATTTTTGCGAATTTCGCGCGAATTCATTTCGCCCCGTGATTAAGGATTAACTTCTTTTTTATCTCTCGAATTCTTTAATCCAAAAAGTTTTCATGGCAAAGGGACTCTGTTCTTCGACTCGGCGCTAGCGTGAATCTGGCCCCTCCCCCCTCTTAGCAAACGCTCAGCGAACAACGTGAACAAAAAATTTTGGAAAATCTATACTTGGGGGGGCTAACTTCACACAGGTTGCATATTCGCCTTGAGGCTTTTGGCTGACCGCTTGGCTATAATTTTCAGGTCCAAACTACCGCGGACTCTGTAGAGCTTCAGGTACGAAGTGCATAGGTGACCGATAACTTTTGGCTATTTTGCCAATGGCGAATTTTACTTTTTGCACTAAATCCGACCACTGTCGTGTCATTATTATTGTTGCGCGGAAGAGCTTGCTAAATTTATTTGTAAATTAAACATATTATCGCTGTCGACTATTTCTATATATAAATAAATTAAAAAATACGTAATAAGTCCCGATCTGAAAAGGACTTGGTCGTTTACATAACCCTCTTGTGGTTGCGTAATGGCAATGTCCCTGACGCTTGCAGCTGACAATTGTCATGCATTTTCAAGTGCACGTCCTCCGCGCGCAAGCAGACACACAAGTAGATTCCTCGGAAGGGAGTTTGACTGGACGTCCATTCGACAAAACTTCAACTTGGCAACTCCAGCCGGGACGTGCGCATATTTCTGCTCTGGGAATTGAATTGTCTGCTGTCTATTTGCCTAGATCGAGCTGACGAGTCCCGGAAAGGAAGAATATTTGAAAACGTGAGACTCGCTCAGTAATTTCAGGACGTTCTCTGCCTTTTCAGACGCCATTATTTACTCAGGCTTCCGTTGCGTCATCGCTACCGTTATATTGGCACTGCCGTATCTTTTCTACTCCGCGTTCGCAAAGTCTTCTCCACGAGGAATTTCGCTCGACTTTTGATACGTCTCTTCGCGAATTAATATTCCAGTCTCGCGGGATATTCGAGTCCAGGACGATTCGTTCGAGTCTCCACTGTTACGACGTTCCCGCACGCGACAGCGTCGTAAACGTCAACTGTATGCAAATCGCTAGCCAACCTTACTATCCGCGTACGGAGTATACTCGCATGCACTATAGATAGTATGCTTAGGGACGATTCTAATGAAAGCGACTCAGAGCTGTTACTCGTGGCGCGGCAAAGTTATTTGAATGGACGATGTGAGTAATGAAAGTGGGATTTTTCTATTATTCGTTTGTTATCCACGATACACAAAGATGGACGTAGAAATCATTCGAGTCGTTATCGACTGCTAGGACATGGCTTAACGTTGGTTGATGAGGATCGCCTTTATAATTTCATTCTTGCAGCCGTACTTTCTAATTGATATTAGGAACGCTGGGAAAATAGCGCAGGATGATGTAAGCGTTATGGTATTGCATTTTCGAAATACGGGACGATCCGATAACGCGTATCTCGTGCTTGAGGAAATTGGTGCAGAGTTGGCGAGAACTGTCGGACGAGTTACCTCGATAAAGTTTTGACAAAATTTCGCGAATATACATACGATAATACGATCGGCGGAAATTATGGTGATTCGGAGGACTGCGGCGTTTAAATTTAATTTATATAGCGCAAAATTTACTCTATCCCTGTTTCCTCCTATTTTTTGGAAAACTGGCAGGAACAAAAATTATTATCTTTCACTTAATTCCTGCGACAAGTGTATAAGTAAGTGTATGATTTTTGGGAATTTATCTAAAATTTGCAAAAGATCTTAGAAGCCGACAATGACGATTCGCTTAGCCGAGATCTACATTGATACTGAGTATATAACGTGAGGATATTAGGAATCAAAACAGATTATGTCTGAGCGTAAGGTAAATGCATTGCATTAGGTTGCATTGCGCTGCATCCGTTTTCAGACAGTGCATCGGTATGGGGTATATATATGTATATAGGGATACAATCGCTCCCGGGAATTCACGCCGACATTGTCATGAGATAGTTCTCAAACTGCATTGGAAAGTAATATGCATTATGCATAAAGTGCAACGTAAGCCGAAGGCTTTAATCGAAATTTGGCTGCGTTAGAATTTTAACGTGCGTATTTTCAGTCTTCGTCATTATCGATACCCTAGTGGACACTGTATGGGCATGAGGGAGGGGGGGTACAGTAACACGTTCTCAAAGCTACTGAAAAACTCTCGAATCCTCATTGAATGTCGCATTGGGAATCGTCATTTCCAAAAGCATTCCTCAGTCGTGACGGCGTGACGCTACGACTAGAGTGGCAACTCGAAGAAGAGATTTGTGAAAGGTAAACAGGCATCTTGGCTGAAGATCATCGGAGAATAAGAGAACGAGAGAACACGTGTAGCATGCATTCTCTTAATACGGATCGGAAAGAGCATGGCAAGGGTACGAGGCGGGGAATTCCTTTCTGTGACACGAATTTTCGAAAAATTTCACTTTACCGCAAAAACCGGTTTTGAAAACTTTGATTGAAAGCGGTTGTCGTTTAATTTATTGGGCTCCAGCCATACTGCGATTAGAGGTTGATTTCTCACGAAATTTAATGATGATTTCTATGGAAAGTTCTTGAAAATTTGATTTTTCGATTTAATCGTTTTACCGTGAATCGATCGTTTGGTATGGTGATGGTTGTTGGATGTCTTCCTTTTTTTTTGATATATAAAAATATTTGGTGATATTCAGAATTCAAAATATTTCGAATCTCGTGAACGAATAACGAGACTTTTTTTCTCGACTGTGGAATCCAGAGAGAGGCGGACGTGAACGATCCTATAGCTCGACGGAATATCCTGTGATTTTTATTAATTCTAAAAATATACGAATACCTTCTGTACGCACGTAATTCAATCGATCGACAAGCACGGGGATCGTGGAAAAAAAGAGATCATTCGAGGAAAAGGAGTTTGCGAGGTAATATATAATAAGCAATGATCCATTCCCCGCCGGTCATGGGTAAAAATAATGAAATTAATGACTCGAGAATCCTAGTTACTTTCCCCTAGATCAATCATGCTCCTCGGATGCATCCTCGAGAACGTCTTTACGAATTCCGCGTGGCTGGTCACTCATGTTAGGTAACTCTGCTTACACTAATCCCTGATACTCGATATTAATTATCTCCGATGTAGGATCAATGGTAAATGTAATATCCGGCGTTTCGGGGTTAGTCACTTACGGTCTACTGATTTCATTATTTAACATCATGAAGGATTCCCCAGGCGCATCGTTATGCAGATGGACATTTGCATCATCCAATTAGGTGGAGCACACCTGGTCCCCTAGCATTAGCATCCCAATGCGTTTAGTATGATCCGATGCTCGCTAAGAAAAATTATTCCAAAAATCATCCTTATACCTCAGCACGGCCCTTGAGAATTTTCGAATTTTCAGTAAATGTCAAAAATCCAAATTTCCTCAAGCCCTCGCATTTTCTCCTGACCCAGGTTCCCCCCTAAGTATCAAGAATTCGTACGACGCTCACAGTGTCGAATGATCTATTAGAATAAAATTGCTCGCGAGGATTAAGACGAAGATTCTATTAAAATTCCTATGACAAAGCTCCCTCTGAACGTGGAGATCTATCATTGCACATTGTCTCCTTAATTCAATCGAAAGTCGGTCTCGCAATCGCATGCATGACAATTGGGCCTCGACGTGCTTCTTTGACAATGCGTCGTTGTTTGGGTCACGGACGAGGATCAGGCCTATGAATTTTTATGACATTTTGATGCCGACGTAACAGGCTGTTTCTGCTGGACGACGCTGGCGAAAGCGAAGCCCTTGGACACGTCTTCCCAAAGTCTCTCGAATGACCCGAGAAAGTACATCGTCAGAATCCTACTTACCTACCGTTGGTGCATCTTCTAGGATCTGAGCGCGAGCGCAGTACATCCTTAATAGATAACGTGAAAACGTACGGACCTACGTATCGCGCAACCTTCGTGCGTTAGCATTAATCGTAAGCCAAATATTTCTTGGCTTTCGATTGGCGCTGTGCCAAATGTTCGAATTCTGCCAAATACGAAATATACTTCATAAGAATATTACAGCCGGATGCCTATACCTTGATACGTATACTTAGGATGGTCGTGTCGCATATTAACATCCATGTAGGATTCAATCGATTTATCTCTCACGTATGCGATTACGTGGTTACTGATAGCGTGAGTCGGTCGAGCTTTATGAATTTTTAAGCACGATCGCATGGGACACGTGCGAATGCGTGGAACGTATGTAGAATTTTTTTTGCAGTAGCGAGTAAACCTGTTTGCTCCAATATTTTTATATTTCGTATTCGACAGCTTTTTTTTGACTGTCGTAAAACAGTTTGCCAACGTACAGAGATGTTTGAATTCATTTTTCATTTTGAATCGATCCCTCGATCGTTTCGCTATAGGTAACCAGTCGAGTCGGTTTGTCTTGCTACGTGTATTATACACGGTAATTAACCTTTATCAGAATTTACTTGCTGCTCAGCAGACGGCAATTCACCGATGGAACGGATGACCCAAGGCGTCCTGACGTTTTAGAAAGGCCACCCAGTCGTGCCCGTTGCGTTTCTGGGATATTCCATCAGCCGCAGTACAAATACACACGTTCGATCCGCAATGAAAATTGCGACGTCCTCGAGTGACTTCTTTGCGTTGAAACTCGTAAGAAGATGACCCTTGAAAAAATAAAGTACTCAATCAGAAATCCTTAGGTGCATCGATCTCTCAAGTATCTTTCAATCGTCCCATTGATCCTTTCGATGAAATCGACAATTAGAATATCCATTATCCATACGTGAAATATTAACCCATCCAAATGACATTCTTGACATCAGCCTGCACTTAGCATAAGATCCTGATAAGAAGCCAACCGCTTCGAGTATAGCGAATGAAAAAAATAATTCATTTTTGGGCCCGTCGATTTGGTAACAACCGGTGAATAAAAAACGAGATCGAGTCCGTGAAAAGAAGGACGTCCTTATACGTCGTGCGTGTGACGTTTGAATTATTAAGAAAATTTTATTAATCGCTCGATTGCCACGCTTATCAATGTTACGCGGATTATAGAGATACCCGTGTCATTTCCCTGTATCATTATTGAAACGACTATTGGCCATTTCTATTACTATCCTGACATACCCATTTGCCATAGTTGGGTTCATCGAAGAGTCATTTTTCGCGACCGCGTCTTCCTGCTCGATGCGGAATCCTCGATTACTGCGGTAATCATCATCATCATCATCATTGCCGCCGCTGAGTTGGCGGCGGCGGCGGCGGCCTTACTCAATTTTATATTCATCTGCCAACCGGTATTGTAATGACGTACTTTCTCCCGATGACGCGGACATTCATATTCCGATTCCTCGTCTCATCGCTACTTTTCTGGGATATTTATTGCCGTCAAGAATTGATATAACAATGAGAGGGAACCGAGCGTACTGGGAGGCTAGTGAAATTTGGTCGGGTCAAGGGTCACGCATAGGTGTAGGCACGTGTTGAGGAGTGAAGGTGAACGAGGGAAGTGGAAGAGATTGGAGGGGGGTAGCAGGAGGGGGTGGATGGTATGGAAAGTGAAATTTTTTTATAATAACACATTGAATATTTTTCATTGAACTTTTTTTTTATTAAAGTGACCCATGACCTTTGAACCTTTGTAACTACCTTTTTTATTCTTTATCTTGGTATTTTCGTAATTTCTTTGCTTTGTGGCAGCTACGTCATACGTATCAATATGTCTTACGCTTTCATGTGCTGCCCCCCTGTCTATTGGCAGTGTCTTCTTTATGGGCTTTAACTCGGCTCTGCGGCTTCTAATTTGAAATAATGCCGATTGGCCAGACCCAGCCTGAAGATTGCCACGAACTCGTATTCTGCGGATACTGGCGGAATTGTCTGTTGGATTTGTAAGAGACTGTACTTACGATTATCTCGATCGATATCGCACTTCTCGACATCCCTTTGATCGCGAAGGTAGCCGCATTTCGATTTTACGAAAGCCAGTAGGGACTCTTGTGTAGGTTGCCTCGCGGTGAGGAAGCATCGTATTTGTGAACGCCGACATGGTTTCTGCATGGAGGGGGGAATGTCTTCGTGAAATCTTCAGTGTCGGCGCGAAGATGAAAATTAAAGAAACGGGTTTGCGGCAAGGGACTTCTCTTGCTGTATAGTCTCTGTATACTCTTGGCAATGGCCAATTTGCTATACTCTGGTCCTTTAATTGTTGTATATATAGGTATAGTAAATGTTTCTACGTAGGTGCACTTTCGTGTAATTATTTTTACGTCCGAAATACAAAGATATAAAGTTTCTTCTCACGATATCTTTTCGTTCTTCGAAGAACTTGAATTTACTTGGTTTGCTGTAGAATTTTTTTTTTCGAGTTTTCTAACAGAGGGATTTCGGAATATTGGCAACTGTCGGTTTACCCTAGTTTGTTGCTTTCATTTTTTTTGTGTTGTTCGGGTTAGTACCTCTTTTTTTTACCCTCTGGGAAATCAACTCTTTTTGTCCCTCATTAACGCGATTTTAACGATGACCTCAGTCACGTGGGTATTATTTATTTTTTAACGTCGTCGTCTACGTGAAAATTCTCGAGTTTCTCAAAGTGAAACTGTTGTAACGATTTTTTTTTTAATTTTGATTTATTCTTACCAGCTTCTCGTGTCTGTAGCTTCACATGAATTATGGAAAATCTGTAGCTGACACCTGTTAACGCGATGGATAAGGATCTCAAGGCGGTTTTCAGGTAGACGAGGCCGCTTATATTTGGTAACACGTCAGTCTTGTGTTACGTTGGAAATGAGAAAAGCGACAGGAAGGGGCGACTGGGGGGTGGGAGGGGGTTCCTCGTTGTTGGAAACTTTTGAAAATCGCCTGGAAAATTTGGCATTGGGTTCCGCATTTAAGCCCGCGATTAATATTTCAGGCCGGAGGAGTCTCGATAATTGAATTGCAGATTGGCAAACCTATTAAATGGATTATGTTCAGACTTTGCGAGAGTCCGGGGAAAATTTTAAAGAAAATAATATTTCTGATATTTCTTAGTTTTCATAAATTATTCGTATTTTTATTGAAAACTATTTCTCGAAGGATTTTGGGAGATGAATTTTGGTGGATTGGACGTGGCTATGAAAATACTGAAAATGAATTTTGGGCTTTGGGTAACATTTGTCCGAGGCGTCAATCCGGCAGGAAGAAATTTGTTAGGAGCTCAAATGATACGTCAGTGGCTTTTGTGGGGTTGGTCGAACGAATCGAATCTTGAGGTAAACTTTTTTTTATTCGTACTTTTTTTTCACCAGAAAGTTCAAGTTCGCCTTCGATAATCTTTTTGAAAGTTTTCATAGGTTTTTCGAATTTTTCATCTAGCCTCCTTTACCCTCACGTAACGGGACACTCGCGACCACCGGCTTCCGAGTATTACCAACGTGATAAAGTAGCGGTCTATTATCGCGATGGGATAAATGGCCGAGCATTATCGCAGACGTGGCTTCCTAGCTTCGTGATTCAAGCGAATTATCTGACCCCCAATGGATCGTAGCCAAGCTGCTTTTCCACGAGTAATCATCGACATCGCTTTTCTGCGTTCAGCCGTTCGCCATAAAAATATCACAGGAAACTTTGTAACCTTACGTTCCGTAAATCAGTGGGTACGTGCGTGACGTCACGTTTCGCCAGAAAATATTTCACAGGTCAGCGACCCAGTTTCAAGGGTCGATTGAATCTTCAAAAAATGTGGAAAAAACCCAACTTTAATATCTGGAAGTGAGAAGCGAACGCAGGTAGCAAATAGCGAACGTGAAAATTCTAAAAATATTTTCACCTTCTCCATGAAGATCAGCGTCGCTGGTTGTTATCAGTGATAAACATAAAGTCTAGTGCCGCATTGGATATCTGACGGAGAGTCTCTTTACACGTGTTCAGCTTCCTAGTCATTATGCTTTTCCACTGTTTTACGTGGAATCGAGTTTCTTTTATTTTTTAATACGTTCGCTTGTTTATAATTAATTTCTGAATATTCACCACAGGGTATATAGCCATAACAAGTATCGGCTATGCTTGCTCACACAGATCCAGTATCCCGAGCATGTGTCAATGTCCACGTGGATTTTATCAGCATGATCAATTTTGCTCTATAGAATTTTCCGCCAGACTCCATGCTTGCAGTTACATAGAAATACATACTTAGATATTCGACTCGTGTGCGTAAACACGTGGCGAGAGGTGATTTATGGGAATTATTATGGTCCGTTGACTCGGGGTTTCATTCATTTTCTGCACGTCTTGCCACGCGAAATGGTAACCTTGACGTGAAGCAAAAACAGCGTCGGACGCGTACACCCTGTATTTGGCATTATTTTGCAAAACACCATTAAAGGTTGCGTAATATTTCTCATCGGTGTACAGAGCGAAGCGTGGGTGAGAAAAAATAATGAAAAAAAAGTAAAATCTTCAGAATTCAACGATACAAGGCGATTCATTCGAAACGTAATTCCAAGAATTAAAATTCCAACAGATAAGCCGTATCCCTCAATTATAATAATTTTCCGAGTGTCACATTAAAATAATAATCGTCCATGCTAATTAAATTTTTCCGTGCCCTTTCGCAAACCCAGCGCCGAACAGCGCTTCGCGATCAAGAGATTTAATCGGGGAAGCGTGTGTCGTGGCAAAAAAAGAAGAAAAAATTGTCTGTGTCTGTGCCGCGAACGGCGCGACTTTTTCTCACGCTTTTACTCGTGTAGTTATTCGCTCAGGAGACAAAAACATTGTTCTCCCACAATCCTGAACGACGAAGAGAGAATCGACGGGCGGTTAGGAGGTAGCCAGAGGGACAAGAGGCTGGATTGGCTGGTACAAAGGAAAATAGAGACCGAAGGAAGGAGAGAAGACGACACTCCTCCGATTGCTAATACACGGCTTTGGTATATATCACTGGTTTCACAGAAATTCCGCTAGAGGAGCTGCGGTCGAACTTCCAAGGACTAATCGTAAAGACCTTTTCACTGGAACGTCTTCGCCAAAGCATAATCGCTTCAGCAGTTTGTTGCTATAATTATGCGTTTCGTGTGGACTGGCTTTAATTCAATTGGATAATTAACGGGTGACCGGGAAAGGCGAATCTGGAGTGTAGATTGTAGCCTCTGTAATTGCACTGACCCTTGGCCTCGCTCGATCTATTCGGTCCTAACTTAACGAACGGTTAGATCGTCTTGACTGGATCTATTGAAAATAAAAAAATAAAATAGATCGACTCCACTCTTATTAATATCCAATGTTATTGCGCTCGGTCGTCCTATCCGCGTTACGCAAATTGATCGAAGGTATCGCGAGGATAAAATTGATCGCGTGGTCGAGGAAATTATCGAGGTAGAAATTAATATAACGAAAAATTTAAACCCAGCAAGTTACGACATCCCGAATTACTGCGTCTTGCCAATTTTCATTGTAAAATGCGAATATTTGCCAGAGCGTATAACGACAGGGGCTGCCGGTTGGCACATCGGCATAAGACGAGAGACGAGTGGCGGACAGAGAAAACAGACGATTTATGAAATCGAGAATAAATCGGGGACGAGTGGTGGTTTTCCCTGTTTTTTCGAAAATATTTCCTGGCTCACTCTTTTCCCATGAATATTTAACCACAATAAAGATACAGCCGCCCTTCGCAACGGGGATGCTCACTAAATCGTGAATATTTCAAGGGACGATATTCGGCTGAGTTATTTTACCTCGAAACCGACAACCCAATTTGAATTAAACATACTTTGTAAATTTTTCTCTTTATATTCAATACAATTCACCAAAGGATTTCCACGCGTCGCGGACCAACGTGCGATATTGGATTAGCTACTTGTGTAATTTTCTCTACGGGATTCGAGAGGCGAATGCTCTACTAATACGGAGAGACATACAGAGACGAGAGTTCCGTTATGTAAGCGCTTATTAATATTCCAGCATCAGTCCTACGTAATAAGCCCCTGTTACAACCGGAACAAAGCCCGGTAACTAATTGCAATCTTCTTATGCAAATATACGATAAACGACAAGATCCGGCAGTCCGATAAAACGCCGACATAAGATTCGCACCAGTCTAATTCTTATTTAATTCTTGCAGGGATACCACGGCCGGGATCATCCAGGACGATGGGTCCCGAATTTATCCTCTTTCTGTGTAAGTAGACATTTTTTTTTTATTTATTACAACCTCATCTACTCTCTCTCTCTTTCTCTCTCTCTTAGTAAAAGTCAATTAAAAGATTCCACGTGATATTTTTCACTCGTTCCCCGAGAGAGAGAGAGAGCACCTACCTGCCTAATACGGCTGAGAGAGATGAAAGCTACCAGCGGGCAACACTCGGTGCTCATCTTTATGTCCAAACAGAATGATGCAATTCAACCTAGATACCACGTGGGGTCGACGTTAGACATTGTAAATGTTATTAGGAGAATCTCCAAGATGTCCTCCAGCGTCCCTATTGTTCCTCGTGGGATTAATTCTTCGAGGCCAGGATCATCCCGCCGATAACCATGAATCCTCGTGCATTACAAATATATCCAATCTGCGATTTGACATTTTGCTTAGCTCAGCAACTCATCTTTGTTGAGTCTGTAAGCACGTGGTAATATTTTAGTACGATTCTTGACAGGTTCGAATACTTTTTCTCCTGCATGCAAACACGTAACTTTTCGATCGTCTGTCTCCGATGTCTCGATCGAATAATTACGTAAGGCCGTTAAACAGCTTTGCTATTATCCTACGGATAAAGTGAATGCCGAAAATATATTTGCGAGTAAATTGCCGATGCAGATCGGCAAGTGGATCCTCAAGCCTGACACGATTTGCCTTGTTTCGCCTCTCGCAGTGACACAAGGATCTTCGCGTCCTTGATAATTGATTCTTATCAGTTTTTAACATCGTCGAAGCGTTACTCACTCAGGAATCGAAGATGAGTCACTCCTACCTGCCGCAAGAAATCCATCTGGGCATATGAGGTACGTGTATAGGCTGACCTAACCTGACTGCAGTCGGGTCAACCGTAGACTCGTAGCGCGGTTATGTAATCACGGATTTAATTTTAATCATAATAATAATCATGTGTCAGGATAACACTTATATATTAGTAGCGTATCTGATTGCTATTTGAAAAATATTATTACCCTCTGTAATCCACAGTGACGAGCTGATGAGGTATGCTAAATCTGGGGTCACTCTTTATCTATGTAACAGCGTGGGAGCGATGCGGCATCCTACCAACGGTAAAAGTCAAGGACTTTATTTTTCAATCGGCCAGTGACCTGTTGATTGGGAATTGATCAGATTTATATATGTATATTGAACTATCGAACATCTATAAAATGCATTGATTAATATAATCAGACTTTTAGGAAGACACTGGTGAACTTACGAAAAGTACGATTATCCTGAAAACTTTCTTACCGAAAGTTGGCAACACTTACGTCTTAGGTCCGTTCCGATCTTGTCCGTTTAATCGCTCACGCCTCGTCCTGAAATACTCGTCCCAGACTCCTTAGCCTTTTATCGCCTCTTTAACGACCCTCAACTTGACCACGGACTACAATCTCGAGGTCGCGACCTTTTTGAAAAGTCTTTATCTCCCGCTACAAGAAAAATCTAATCAGATATTATAATAGCCGGTATCGCAATTTTGAACTGCTGAATCTTCCTTTGCGAAAATTAATTGCGTTCGTTTAATTAATGGCTTTACGATTAGGAGTCTCTCTCGCGGTTACTACTCGTGCAATTTACTTATGTCTCTTGGACGGGACACTCTTTCACTGCTTTTACCTTTCTCATCTACTCTCGCTTCTTCCTGGGTTCATCAGTCATAATGTCGTCAGTGGGTTTGGAGTCGTTAAAAGGGGGTCACTCATATCCGAGAGGACCAGATCGATCGGTGTGGTTTGACCGGCCGAACACAAGCGCACCATGTGTATTTATATATGTATATATATTGTATGATCGAATCTACCCGTAAAAGTTATGTCACGTATTCGACTGTCAGTCCATCGTATAGTAAACACAGCCGAGTACTTGTTAAATTAATGTTCCGAGATCGAGGAGACTGTGGAAGGGAAAGTTGTTGATCGATCGGTACATTGGATTATTTATATTTTATACACGGTGAGCTTAGAGTATATATATATTTTTTATTTATATAGCTTCGACATCCATAGCCAAGTACTTTGCCTGTGTCAGTCGCAAAGGCGGATATCGCAGTTTTAATCAGGTTAGCGACGAATCTAGATAATCCTTAATTCTAGGGTAAAACATGCGCGGTCTTTGCATACTATTTCTTTTTTTTTTTTCCTGTTTTTTGCATATTTTTTTGCTCGGGTCCTTAGTATTTCGCAGTGAATTCGCACGAGATTGCTAAGGATTAATTTGTAGCGATTTTCGTACATCGATCGATTGTTATTAGCGTAAGTGGCTCGTTGATGCGGACCGATGTCGCAAGATTCTGTTGGAGCAGTGATAAGAGACATTTTGTGGGCGATCGATAATCTGCAGGAATGGATATCGCGACGGATATCGGCATCGCGGGAAAAGCCTTTATGCGCGAGAACGTCGAGTGAGAAGAAAAAAAGGTGCCTGATAGGAAAACGTGAGAGGAATTTATTTTCTGAATTCTGGAAACGTGTGTTACGTTGGCATCTCTGGTACTTTGGAGTAACGAGACTGGACGTGGTTCAAAATTTATTTTCAGCATATTTGCGAATTTTTTATATATTTTTTTTTAACGATTATTATTTGCGTTCGATTTATCTTATATTTTCTGTATACAGGGTGTACCTGTATTTACGGATACAGTCTGTTCATCTTTTGGATTGGTCCGCTGAACCACTGTTTTTAACCCCCTTGTTTGGATCGCCATGACTTTTCGACTGAATAGCTCTGTACACGCGTATCCCTTGTATGGCATTGGCCAATTAGTATATCGCCAGAAATTTTCCGTACAGTTTGTAAAATCGTCGAACAAAGGGACGCATGTAATTTCTTGTTCAGGAAAAAAAATAGAGTCTCTTCAGTTACAGGTTTCATGTTTTTCTCATGGAGCCAGGGGACAAATGCGAAATTGAAATTTGCAAAGTAAATTGAATTGAATCGATACTCGACGAAGCACTCAAAGTCACGAGAAACCTTCGAGGGAAATTATTAATTGTGTGTTCCATACATATGTATATACGGTACAACGAAGTCTGGAGGCGCGACCAAAGGAATTCTTGATTCCAGAAAAGAAAGCAGGACACTCGTGAACGAGTGCGTTCGATTTTGGGTAATCGTCATTTACGTATCATTTGCGTAATACCGAACGGTGTCATGTCATTCGGGACACGCGGTAGAATTTGCAAATTGCACCGATCTGTCAAGGATGCAGTTAGGTGATACTGATTGGTCTCACGTAATCAATCACAGAGCTCGTACAGTCCGGTAAATCGTCCTTCTTGATCCTTCCGGTTAGCTGTTATCAATGCCAGTTGTCAGTGACTGTCCCGATTATTCCTGTGACGAATTGGACATTTTCTTTTTCAATGGATGAATTGGACGGATGGATGGATGGCTCTTGTCATTTTTCTCCATGATGAAAACGTACGTATACCACATACGTATAATCAGTCCTGACGAGAAATCATTGATCGAATGAGAAAGTCCTGTAGACTAAATTATCAGAATTCCACGTGAGCAATGCTTAAGGAATTTTATCGCTCGGATGATCAAGAGTAACATTTTGCTTGGGAATATACAGCAGGTGCTATGCTTATTGATTAGGACGCGAATGCTAGAGTGCATCTAGCACTTGAGTCTTGATTAATGCCAGGAATAGCATTTGGTATAATTATGCCTGCAAGGTAATTCGAGTCTGTTGAATCACCCGTAGCTTCGCATTCGACCTGTCATATTGGTTAACCCGTGGGTGAAGCTCGATGCGCCGGATAGAATGTTAAAGTTCGCAGTATGCTTTTTGGTCAGTTCGTATTTCCTGTTTAGTGCGATACTTCGCTGAACTTTGCTGAACTTCGCTGCGAGTTTACTGGAAGTCGAGTGCAGTTATTGCACGTAGCCTGGGAGAGTCAAGCCTGCCAATATAAAATCCACTGGTCCCCCTCGGGGGATCCTGACCCTTTTTGACGTTTTGCGAAAAATATTCTTTACCTAAATTCTCAATCGAGTCCATGACGTAATAAAATTCTAAAACGAATTGGAACTGTGCTACCTTGCAACCACAGTCAAATTAACTCGAACGAACCTGAGACATTATATTTTCTACAGACCCCCATTGTCAATTCTGTATTCAGCTGGAACTGTCGTAATTTACTTTAACGAGCAAAATAAAATTTGACAACAAAGCTTTAAATCAGCCTAGCCTCAGCCCTCAATTGAGACGTGCGCGCTTTTAAAAATATTTGTCCTTTGTGGCTCCGCCAGCTCGAGGAGGCTGAATCTCCAGCTAAGAGGATTTACTGTGAAAGGCAATCGCAAGCGAATTGGGCAAGTATTAGCGATCCGTAAGATTTACCAGTCGTAGTTGTCTAACGACGTAACGTTATTCGTTCGTTAAACGACAAATATTTTCCAGCCGAAGGACGCAGCCGCGATTTACGAAATTCCTGCGTTGTAACGTAACTTGGGCTGTTGACTTTGTGAACGCAACAAGAATTATTACAGAAGGTTGAAGACGTCAAAGACGTCCCGTTTGAAAGGAACAGAGAGAAAAGGCCCTCCTAACGGGATTCCTTTGTTTTCCGTCAGTCTCCTTCTCGAGGAGTAGCAGGAATTAATCTACGGCTCTCTCGTGCTCCTCGGGGTTAATTGGAAATGCGACAGGCTAACGGGGAGCAGGTGGAGGGGTGGAGGCGGCGGAAGGGCAGGAAGGCTGCGACATCCCTGTGATCTAATTGCAGGCTAAATAGCTCCCGCTAGTTAATCAAAAGGCTGTCGGGCGTCGAGACACCCGCGTCTTCTCCCAAGTGCCTGTGACATTCGGCTTTAGTCTCTTCCGAGTTCCCAGTGTCCTGGGTCCATTTGCTTTTTTTTAGACACAGGCTGAACCACTGTCATCCCTATTGAGCAAAGAAAGGCTTCTGTCGCTGAGTTGGGGAGCATCTTGCCTTTCGTGCTTCTCGATGAGGAAACCTAAAGGCGAACGCGTATTCAAATGGATTCAATGGAAGATTCTCGCCGCGAAGATACGAAAGAGTGTCTCCAAAGATTACCTTCGAGGTCTTTCTTCTTGGGCTTTTCTCTCTCTCTTTTCTTTTCCTTTCTCCTCCTTCCTTTTCTTTTTTAACGCGTTGCCCAGATCTCGCTGGATGAAAGGAATCAGCTTAATTGCTCGCGAGCACCAAGTCTTAACGACGTTGCTCTTAATTAGCCACGTTTTAATATAGGCACTTTTTCTGTATTTCAGGCGCAGCGGCCAACCTGGCGTTGGGTCATCGGGGAACAAAGGTGAGCAATTTTTCTGTTTGTTTACCGCATCTCTGAGAAATTTTAACCGGCGCTTTATCTCCGTCATTTCCCGTTCCGCTTTTCTCTCTCTCCCTCTCACACCAAAGATTCATGCGACTTTGAATATTCAAAGCAAAGACGCCATCCGGTATATGCTCTGACTATTTCTGGCTTTGCGCCCTCGCGCTCCCTGTGGCACAAGCATAACCTTTCGAGCGAAGACTTTCCTCTGCGATGTTGGGCGTCGCGACGCTAATTGGAAGGAGTTTGCGTTACTTGCTGGCGTTCAATGTCTGGCCTTCGGGTGCCTTTGGATTTCGCCCGATCGTCCTCAGGTGTCCGACCGCTGGCGGATGATCTTGCCGAGAGTTCAGGTAGCTCGAACTTTTTCCATTAAAAGTTCCACGACTCCCTTAATACTAAATTAGCAAATTAGCTCGCGTCCTACCAGTCACAGTCGACGCCAATTCTTATACGAATGTCTGAGAAATGTCTAGGAGCTTCCTGACTTTTTGCTCCGGAATTGAAAGCTCTTGCAATTTTGTTGGTACTGATTCACAGATTCATCCAATTAGAAAGTCCTGGACATTTCGAGATAAAATTTTGAAAAATCACTGATTCACCTTCGCTCGGTACTTTTCCCTCTGAATGACCCGAGAACAAGAATCCTAGCCCTTGAGTCTTTTCTTAAATCTTACCCCACGATGTCAAATTCATCCGGAGATCCAAGAGCTTTGCCTCCGTAAAAACGTGACTTTCATCTGAAAAAAAACGTGAACCAATCTAACCGCGACTTAACGTAGCCACGCTCCAGGCCGCCGTAGACCCGAGCGTATATTATCTTAAGAGCGAAGAGCGTCGAGTTTCCGGCGGAGTCCATCAGATTGGCAAGACAATAGGAAATCTCGTGATGCAACGTCATTATAGAAAGGGGATTCTTCCCCGGCGGCGCCGGCAGGCAGAAAAGGCGCACGCGGCCGAGAGTGAGACGGGCTGAACGACTGGAACGGGATAGCGAGCGAGATAAGGATAGGGAGGTGCGTCGCGACGTCGGCGTCCCGCCACATTGCAAAAGGAGGAAGGGAAGGTAGGATGGCTGTCTGGCTGTCTGGCAAAGAGACAGACAACAGACAGACCCCTGGAACTGGATGGACTGAAGAGGGACTGGATTGCGGATGACATAATTTAAAACTCAAACGGAATCCATTACGGAACAATGCGTACATGAGAAGGAGGCTTGTTGAGAAGAGAAAGAGAAGGACAGAAAGAAGACTCTTGAAACTGTGGCACCAGGTACTTAAGTGGATCGAGGATAGGATGCCGGAAGAATGTGACGTCACGGGACGAGCCTCCCCCGGGGGGGCCGGCCCTCCAACCCCATACACGTCCACGCGATATTCCCGACACGGTACTCATTGTTTTCCGCCACCGAGTCAAAGAAGCGACCGAGTCGCCCGTAAGGGGGCGCTCTTTGTCGCTCCGATGAAAACGCAAATCCTTGTCATTTATTGAATAGCCGAAACTGCAGCTGGAAGAGAGACCTTAAAAACTTTTCGTTTTTCGCCGAGTCACAGTTTCCTTGCGGAAGCAGTCACTTCATCGTCCTTCCTCGTCGCTCTGCCAGCGAAGTCACCAGTTACCTTCAGTTTCCAACGAACCACGTAAAATCCTTTCCTGTCTCTCGCGGCTCATTAACGACGCGCGGACGCGTAAATAGGAAGAGAATTTTTCTTACAATTTTTTAAGCGACTCCTCCCTTCGAGGATCCTTGAGCTTTTTATATGATTAAATTACGTATCGGCTAAGAAAATACAAAGTTAGTCCGCTTATCCACCTCGAACAGGTAGACGTACGTGATACGTGTGCGAATACGTGGATACGCGGGACGGAACGTTACTCAACGTAGCTTTTGCGCAATTCCAACCGCCCTTGTAAATCCGACACGTAGTGCACCCGAGTACAGTGCAGGTTAGATGCGCAGTCCCGGCACTGACTTTTTACCTATCTTTATTTTCTTCCTCCTGTACATATATCGGAGCTATACGCGTACGTACATATATTTCAGGTAACGTATTCACGGAGCCATAACCGTTTCAATTTAACAACCGTTTAAGTCATGTTTCACGCCGAGCGGATCCGTTTAACGTTACGCTACCTGCATCCGGAATCGTTGCTGGAAAAGTTTTTCCTTGCAGTCTAATAGGCGAATTTACCTTTGATAGCTCGACAGTCTTCAGGGACCTTTTTGTAACGTGATCGGGTCCTCGCTGGGAGCATTGACGGAAGTGCAGTGACCTTATTTAGGTTATGTCTCAATATGCTCGAGTCATTGGTCTCCTCCTAATCAGACTGGAGCGAATCTCTGTCGATAGGAATGCCAAGGTATCTCAACGAGATGCCCGTCTCACAGCATCCCGATACACTGCGCGGGTACTGGCTCGAAACGTCAGATCAAATTATTTTGTTACGTCGAGATGAGGATTCGAAAGGAACGTCAATTTGTGGATACTGAAAATTTGTAGGACTGGTTCAGCTGGTATTTTAGGCAGTTGGGGGCAGCACAGTCGTTCTTGTTACGGTTAAGGGTTAAACCGCATGGGTAATTGCGTTCGCTACGAAACTCAATGTCCCGAGGCAATTTGTCGCCGCACTCTGCCTAAACTTTACCTTAATAACGCTGAAATGTTTAATTATGCGGAGGAGAAGTTGAGGCTCACCAGGGAGCAGGAACGCGTGCTAATTATGTTTCGATTTTACGAAATTTCCTCGAATTATTATACAAGCGTGTCGTTAGATTTATTAGGGGCGGCAAGGGGTTTTCTCAATCCTGGAGAAACATTGAGCTCCTCGTAGATAAATGGGGTGTACCGGGGAATATTGGAAAATTGATCGAACGAGCCGGAGGGGGGTAAGTGGAAGATTCTGCTAGTTCACGGAAAACTTTTTGCATTTTAGCAACAAGAGCGTGTAAAGTGTATTATAAAATATTCGCAGTAACGTCGTGACGTGGAAAAAAGTTTGCCGAGAGAGATTTATGTATATTGAAAAAAAAAAAAAACATTAAAAAGAGCAAAAAAGACGTAGCAGGAAGCAAAAGGGAAATAGGTATCCGCGTTAGGGTGGGTCGAAGGGATGATACGGGGGGATGGCGAAGGGGGTTGAAAAATTTCAAGTGTCAGTCGGCATAAAGCGCCTGTCGGCAGTAACGTACGATACTCGGCCGTACGAAGGGTAGCCTATCGTCAAGCGTTCGGAATGCGCTAAACTCGAGAGAGATTGAGTCGGGCTGAAAAAATTTTACGTATTTTTCAGGGAATCGGGATATTTACAGATACCTTCTGCTTTTAGCGTCCTAAGTGTTGGCAGTCGGTATAGCGTTGCGCCTGACGGACATGGAAATTCCATTAGATTTGAAGGGAGAGAACCGATCGGATCTAGAAATCTGCTCAAAGAATTTTACGGACATCGAGTGCTGAGCGAATAAGTGGGTGCGGGAGTAGCGGCAATTAAATCTTCAAATGGAATACTCGATGGGGCTAATTTTCATCGGCCAGAGGGAATTGCTCGATCGAGCTCGCGGTAGAAAGATCCGACACCCGATCGAAAGTGGCTCCGTTTGGCCATGAGGATTGGCTGGGAGGGGGTGGAGGGGGGGGGTGGCAGGGTCAACCAAAGAACTGGACTTGGCTAAAGAAATTATCGTACTACCCCTGCAACTCCGGGAAACGATTCCGAGAGCAATTTTCGGCTGAATCGAATTTCCGTTGGACGCAACGAAATAACGAGTTCCTGCATTTCGCGGGTAATACAGCACTGGAATTGCCTTTCACTTTCGCATCGTTGTCGCGATCGACAGGATCGACGGAATCGAGGGAATCGAAGCCATTGGTGGAAACGGAAGTGGAGAGTCTAGATCGAAAGAATCGGAAATTTCTCTATGCAATTATCGTGCGGCAGAACGGCGCAGGATACGAACGGACTAATTAACTTTTGGCTGCGCTAATGAACTCCGAGCAGAAAGCCAGATTGGAGTCTGAGGCGAACGGAAGTGGATCCTCAAGGATTCCCAGGAGCTCGGGATAGGTCAAATGAAGTGTTCCTTGATTAACTCGGACAATCTTGTGTCTCCACTTTACTCAATCTCTCAGGACTTCCGGTCTAACGTGAAGCATGGAAATCCTTTTCCCTGAAACTCGTCATCCATTTCTTCACTTTTATTCGAACGTCAACAATCGACCAATTGACTGCCGACTTTAAAGCCACTATATCTATATATATATCAATTTGGTGACAGTTTTACGACACTCGACGCGCTCGGATGGAGATGCATGCTACCAGGGAATCGTAGCGATGGGCAAAGATCGATCGCTATGCAATTCCCTCATCAGACAATTCCAGGGATAAATCGATCGAGACTCGTAGCTCTTCGGGTCATTCTACCGTAAGGAAATATTACCGTTGACTTTGGATAACTCTTCCGTGAGAAGTGACGTTCTTATGTATGTATACATATACATATATAGTATGTATACACATAGAGAGAGTATACCTGGGAAGTCTATGCAGTTTCGTTTCCGGTGATACGAGAAATAAAAATTAACAAGATATTCAGCGAGATATTCTCCCTTTATTCTTGCACGTAATGGTTATCACGTATCGTCCCCCCCCCCCCTCTCCCCAGTCATTTTCCCCCAGATGACTCGAACGCTCCATATCAGCCCTGGAGCCTCGTCAAGTCTTACGATCCATTAACACGCGGCCACTGATCCTTATTATTTGCTATATTCACTCCGTGACTCTAGCCACGCGATACCAGCAGCTCGTATTATAAAATTGAATTTATGCAGCTAAATGGCCACTTTGAAATTTCACGTCGAATGGCAAATGATGTTCTACCATTCTCAAACTCTAATGTCGATGCTTCCGTTATCATAGCTATGAAATTCCTCCGTTTCCTCGCTATTACAATTATTCGAATATTCTCCGTTAGAATAGCTTGATAAGGTGGAAGGAAGCTTTTCGAAATTACACGTCTACGTATTATGAATCCTTGTTCGGTTTGAAGACTATCCTTGTTACGTCTAATCCTCCTGAGGAGTCTCGTTGCTCATTGCTCGTTGCTTGTTACAGACGTCGCACGAGGAGGAGAAGGCAAGGCTTCCGGAATTCCTCACGGAACTGGATCTGGCCGGTCTGGAGGCCTCGGAGGAAGACGTGGAAGAACTGAAGAAGATCGTTAAGAGATTAGCCCCTGAGAAGAATGGCGAGTACCAAGTGTATCAAGGTTTAATATCCTATTCACCACGATTCTAGCGATTCTCAATTTTCTAGTCGAGACTCTTGTAACGATACGTTTCTTCTTAGTTTTCTTCGGCAACGAGGACCTCCTTAAGGAGTGGCTGAAAGGAGCGGGTACTTTACGCGGTTCATCCAATCACTGTTTTGCACGAACATTTTTCGTTTTCATTGCATTTACTGCGGTTCAAGATTTTAGTGAAAGTTATGCACGCGCGTTTAGTACATTTTTTTTATTACTCTGAACTTGTGGAATTCGTATTCTTTTTTTGTATATATAGAGAGTTTTTGTATACGTATAGAATTTTGTTATTCACTGTAGCGTAGTATTTTATTGATGATTTGTTTCACGTTTTTTTTTTTAGAGTTGTTAGTGGTGATTGGTTATTTTATTTTACACTGTTTTATGTACCTTGTTTATTCATTTGTTTGTGCATGCCTACCATTGTTTGTTCTTTGAACTGTCACGAGTCGTTTACCTTGTAGGAGTTATGGGACAACCTGGTGTCGACTTTCCAGTATTAACGACGATTCCACGCACTGCCTTTAGCTGTCGCGGATTGAAAGGCGGATATTATGCTGACTTGGAGACAAATTGTCAAGTAAGTTGTACAAGAATTCTGTATCTTGGTTGTTGGCTTCCTGTACAAAAGCATTGGTATAGGTATCGAAATTTTTTGCACGCTTTTGAAAAGTTGGTTCATGTAGAAAAAAGAATGATGAAGAGTTCAGGATACTCGAAGAGGATCGGAGTGTCGAATGTAGAGAGAAAACTGAAGAATGATTTATTTTATTTATAGGTTTTCCACATTTGCGACAACGGACGAAAGATCTCGTTCCTGTGTCCCAATGGCACCATCTTCCAGCAGTCGCAATTGATCTGCGACTGGTGGTTCAAAGTGGACTGCGGCAAGTCGGTAGAACTTTACGAGCAGAGCGCCGAACAGCTGGCTCAAGACGAGAGGAGACGTGCGCAAGTCAGGAAGATGAAGTCCGAATTCCATCGAGCTACTGGATCCGACGACGGTCCAGCGTCTCATCAGGAGACACAGAATTCGAATTACGATGGCAGACAGAACGGACGGACCAATCCGTTTGGACAGTCGGCCAATGGACCAAATCAGATACAATCTGATCAACAGGCTAATAAATCTAATCAACCCTTCGGCCAGAATTATCTTCTCAACACACAGTCGAGTGGAAGAACTGAAACCGGAAACGGGGAAGAAGGGGGAGTCGCTGGTCGGACCAATGAAAATTACAATCAGCATGAGGAGTCCCAGTCGTCGAATGACAACTTCAACAGCTACAGCGGTAACGCGAACGACTACCGATCCAGACAGCAGAATCAGCTGGTCGAAAATCAGAATGTCAAAGGCAGCCAATTTGGGAACTACAACCAGAGAAATGTGAACAATAAAAATCCGCAGGATTATTACGGTTCGTCGATAGATCAGAACGCGCAGCAAGACGAGAAGCAGAATGCGAGGAGCTCAAAGTCAAGAATTATTTCTAGAAACAACCTGAATTCACCGGTGCAGAGAGTAACGCCGCTTTACACGGAAACGACGACCTTCCGCACAACGACCGGAAATCCCGTTAAGGAATACCAGCAACTGGCTGAAAGCGCAGCTTTCGCATCGAGCAGAGGAAATCGTTACAATAAGGCGTACAGTTCGAATCAGTTTAACAATTTCTACACGAATCGCATACCGAGCACGGAGAATTTTCAGCAGGAGTCGAGCACCGCGCTTCCTGGGAAGGAAATAAATGGGCAGCCACTGTTCGGAAGCCACCCTGGGATTCCTGCTTATCCGTTTCCCACATTCGCCCCAATTTATAAGCCCCGCACTACCACCGCTACTGCCAGCACTGTCTCTGCTTATGAAAATCAGCCGCAGCCAACTACCCAGAAACCATATTTAGCGGGTAATAATTATTATAGAGAAGATTCGGTAAGTCAGACTACATACTCGAGTTTGGACACAGTCACTGCTACTGCATATCCAAAGATTTTTGATGCGCAGGCTGGCGTAGAGACTGTGGTTCCTTATGGAAATTCGGAAAATTATCAACAGAGTACTGAAACTCCAGAAGCACATAAGAGTGGATCGGAGTCGATCGATCCTTCGACTCAGCGACCCTACGTGAATACGGAGATCTACAGGCAAAGTGCAGTAAACGGCGTAGCCACAGGAGCCTTTGAGAACAGGACAAACTCCAGTGAAGATTCAGAAACCGCTAGAGATTACAAAGAGGTTTCAGGGACATTTTCAACTACGCGACCCTATTTGAATACCGAGAGTTATCGGCAAGACGCTGTTACGTTGAGTACGAATGGCGATACCGTAGCGCAGAATTATGGCGAAAAATCCAACCCGCAACCAAGTTTGGCTTACCATGAAAATACATCTTCCACGAGTTCCGCTACGGAAGAACCCTCTCAGCCTGAAGAAAATGGTCAATGGAGCGGGCCGACGTCTTCGACGAAGGACACGCTGGGCACTCGGCAGGATTATCGAGCAAACGCGATAAGTAGTTCTACGGAAAAGCCTTTCAGAGGCACGCAGAGTTATCAGGAAAGTACCATCACTTCTGCAACCTCCAGTCCATATGACAAAAGCTTTACGTACAGACAGGGCAAAATATTCTCCACGCTCGGGCCGTATGTTCCCTTCACGAAGAACTACGCTTACTCCACGACCACCACGACAACGACACAAAAACCACCAGCTTATACTGCCACGGTGCCTACCTATAGCTCTACTGCAGCCGTTTACAGAAATGCACAGAACAATTTTGTGCCACGAGAACGAGGAAATTATTTACCTACGACTCGGTCCAGAGCGACTTATTTGCCTGAAAAAACCACGGAGACGCCTGCCTATCTTCCAAATAATTTAGGATTTGAAGGGAGACCACTCAAGGAACAAGAGCATGCCATTGACATGCTGCACTCCCTTCAGGACTTGGAGGGTAGTACCGGTTTGAATAGACATAATAATAATAGTAACAGCCGCTCTGGATTAAATATTCCAGCTTCGTCTGGACCCTCCACTCTGCATTCTCTGGCATTATATTTCGCCACAGGCACCGACAAATTTGACTCTAACGAGGCAGAAGTCGACGCTGCCGTTAATATCGAGAGTAAAAGTAAGGTGGACGATAAGCCAGTGCAAAAGGACAAGAACAACGCTGATCTGCCTAAAACTTTGTTAACCGAGCACACGATAACTTCCTATACAGAATTATTTAATCTTAACAATGCTCTGGATAACGGTACCGGCACTGAAAATCGTTTTGGAGAATCTGGTGTAGAGGATGACGCCAGCACAGAAAACGAAAACGATCTGGATCTTCAGCAGAGCGAAGGTCCATTGAGTGGAGCCAGGAAATCGAACAACACAAAGCTTCGTGAGCTTGCTCAAGTATTCACGCATGCCCTGTCTGCCTATCTTCAGGATCCTGATACATTCAAGAAGGTCCTTACTGAGATCAGACCTACGGAACCTCCACCGAGTTCCACCAGCGACGAGGTCACTGAAACAACAACCTTCTATCCGACAACATCCGAAGATTATTCATCGGTTACCAAGGAGAAGGATGAAGTCCTGGATTTTTCTGACGTCACCAAGGCTTCCAGAAGGAGGCGACCTACGACCCAATATCCCACGACCACTCAGAATTCCAACTTCCCTGGGGAGACCACTTATCAGACCTCGTATATATCAACAGGAGACTACTACACCACTTCTTCGGATAACCAATATTCTACAGCTTCTCCAGCGCTCGCGACCGATGTATCATTCAAGGATCCTCAAAATGGTTATTACGGATCTCCCAAAGAGCCTGTAGGAAATTCTTTCGCCTTCGAAGTAAATCATGCCTTCGAAACATCCAATGATAACAATGGAATTCGAAACTACGATACAGGATCTGCCGGTCCCGTGTCACGAACGGGTCCAGATGGAACGTCGACCCAGTATGAAAATTATTTTCCTACTGGATCGTCCAGTGTAAATAATCGATTCGGTGGTTTCCAGAATAATTCCATCAACACGCCGGAACCTTATGGAAAATATGTGAAGCCTTTTGATGCGACTCCCATAAGCGACAATTACGTGACATCGTCTACGCCCAGTTCCTACGTAGGAGGATCCTCGATCCAAAAGAATATTAAGACTCTATCTAGTAACCTACCGAATGACGAATTGACAGTTCCGTTTTATGAAAGCTACGACGAACCCGGAAACGGCGTCACTCCACGTGCATTTGACGCAGACGTGTCCAATAGTCTCGCAGCCAGTACTAAGACGAGTTCCACCACTCCCCTGTCGAGAAAGAGCAACCAAGTGTCATCGGGCAGAGAACCGCTGAGAATAAATTATTATGAAACAACTGCATCGCCATGGAGAAACAAAGACGAGTCTCTTATAACAGCAGGGAGTCTCTATACAAACTACAGAAACAGATACAACGAAATCACGACAGAGAATTCAAAGGCAGCGGAGACTCCACTGGTCTCCTCCAGCACCCCAGTCCAAACTGGAGAGCCCATTACGTCACCCAGCACAGTAGAGACAACGGCTCGACCTGGAACTATCCTCCAGGATGTACCAGTGACGACCATACAAAGTAGCGGAAGTACCTATAGCTACACGAGTCAGGCTGTGGATGATCCTTGGACTTCCTCGCCAACCGTAACCAAACTCTGGGAGACAACGGTTTACCTTGATCCGAATCGTATCAACGACGGCTTGTCAACGGACAATAAGATGGATGAATCAACTTTGGATTCTAGTGTCACGGAATCCGCAGAGTACAATACTACACCCTCTCCAAAGGATAGTCTCGTGACTGGTGCCACTAATGGGATAACAGCTCAGAGTTACAACAACGGCGACTCTTCGACAACTTGGAAGTGGACTGCAAACGGTAACGATTCTCCAACTACCTTCACGTTACTGCCAACTGCCTACGGGAAGGATGTCACTGGGACACCAACCCCAACCTACACTACACATTCGAGTATCACAACCACCATAACATCCTCAGTGTCCTCGACGAGCTCTGTACCACAGGATACCTCGGCGCCGTCAGCTCTGCCATCAAGGATTAATGAGAACTACTTTAACGTGACCGAAAACGAGATCGTAAAAGCCCAGGAGATGTTTGGTAATTTGAACGCCAGCAGCTCCAAAACTTTGATGAGAATAATGAAGCAGGCTGAGAATAATTCGACAGTCAGACAGCTGGTCTTGCTCCTCATAAACCATTGCATTGGGCCGACGAACAAGACTACGGAGGAAGAGAAGGAACAGTTGTTGAACACTTTGTTGAGGATGCCTGTTAATGAATTCAGCCAGGAGGAGTCTACGGAAATTCTTCATAGCTTAAACAGGCTGAATATTCCTGCGGGCAGGTCAAGAGTTTCGATGAGGTCAAATATGAAATCCCGAGGTCGAACGTCTAGTAGAACCAGTACGACTACAACCACGTCTAGCACACCTCCTATTACCACTTTCAGGAGCAAAACTCGTCGAAGGTTCAAGAGCACTACGGAGAGTCCTGCTATATTGTCCAGAAGATCGGATGACGGTTACTCGGGAGAAGCAAAGAATTCATTGCCATTGGTATCGGAGTCAGCCTCCGATAACAGAGCCCTTGAACTCCTTAGATCACTTTACGCGATAGCGGCTAAGTGGGGCTGAATCTCTTTGTCATCAGGAATCACGAGATCACGTGCTAGCTGTCAGTTCCATTAGTATCGATTATTTGAAATCGTTATCTACGTTCGTTCGCATAACGGGACACTGTACGTTTCCTTCACGCCAAAAGGAATTTTCGGACTGGACTTGTAAATCAGTGGATTAAATGGAAAATTTCATCGACAAAGACTCGCTCGAATATTTGACCCAGGAAACGTTAAAGCGAATCCACAAGCACGACGAGACTTCATAATGTGGCTACCGAAAATTAAAGGTTTAAGAAAATGAAACAGCCAGCAGCTGTAATTTTTTAATTTTTACCGAGGATTCAGTTTTTCTGTTTTTTTTTTGTCTGACGTTCTACTCTTCTCTGGATCTGAGAATCTTACTATATCGTGCAGCCGTGCAATAGGAAATTCGTAATATATTTATAAATGTATAGTTTGTTTCGTTATTGTATAATTATCGTTAGTCTAGGGGATACCTATGATCAGCAGCGAATTCAGAATTAATTTTAGCAAAGCTTCGCATCGCCAATCTAATTTATCCCCTTCGCGACGAGGCCCATTAAATAATTTATTGATCGGAGTGGATCAAGCCTGCCAGGCCAATCACGAACGATATATACATATATAAAAAAAAAGCAAAAGAATCGCGCGAGATATATTTTAGAACATCGGTGTTGGTAATACTCTTTCTGTTTGGGTATTTCGAAATTGCCAATTGATTAGAGCTGTCACTCGGAATTATCCAAACACTGGAACGCGTGTGCGAAGTTATTACGTAGATAATAATTGACTTTATGTAAAATATGTTTGTACAGAATGTGAATAAACAAGGGTTTTGTTAATAATTCATCCGAATATCCTCCTTATCATCTCCACCGATTTCGCATTCTCTTATTGGAGCTAAATACGAGAAACCAAAAGCCCAGCATCCCAGCAATTCCTTTCTTGACTATCACCTACATGATATTTCTCATGTCGAGGACATTCGCTTACTCACGAACGAGTCTCTAGAGTCGAAGTCCTCGCGAATAATCTTGCAAAACTATGCAAGGACGTGGATCGGTAAGGTGCATCACGATTATGCCAGTGGCGATTATTAAAAAATAAAATGGCTATAACAGATGGATACGATCCACCGTGAGATGGCACGGAACCGATTCGTCATAGAATACCCATAGAATACAAGAGTACCATAAAGTTACAATTTTGACAGACTGCAGTCAATCCGATAACAGAGAATGCACTCAAAGTGCATCGCCTTGGAAACGAAGTTGGACGCGTCATAAATTAACCGTAAAAAGTATTCCCGTAAATTGGCTAAGGATGATCTCGCACCGGGCAATGAATAAAAGATAACGTTGGACGTTCGCAGATCAGAGATTTTCTAAAAGGAGATATCGAGCCGTCGGACAGGGGAGCACGGGATGCTGTGGGAGGATGGAGAGGAGTAAAATATGGAATTCGGGATTTTCGTCCCATGGAAGATCTCGAGTTCGCAAACTTCTGGCTCACGTAACGATCGACTCCCGCCCCCCTATTGATAAACGCCTTAGAACCCGCCTTAAACTTAATTGAGCCCCGAGTTGGCCAACTCTTGTAACCTAACCACACAGCCGGCATATTGTGCGGGTATCGTGCGCGATTGCATCAACTCCGACCTTTTCCTGCCTCACAGCAGTAGAGCGCAGAGATAATTGTAGCCTCGAGAGCAGAGCAGAGCCGCTCGCGCTCTACACGAAGAGGAGCTGGTAGCAATAAGGCGGTAGCTGGTGCATCGGGACGCTCTTGGGTTAGGTTAGGTTAGGCTGTAAGTACTATAGACACAAAACAAGATACACGTCTTTATTTCATTTAAATGCGCGATGCTCATAGATACGGATCGCTGCTTCGTTTCAATTAATTGCGATATGGCGTCGTTAGTTAAGGTGGCTGTGCACGTAGGAATACATTCGTTTCCCGATTCCATCTACCTGGCTACCTACAATGATTAAACACACTTGGTACGGCAGGATACGATTTTGCAAGGTATCGTCTAACGCCATATAAGGGCCAGCCACGTATCGCTTCACTCTCGAATTACTGGGATTTTCATTATACACGTATCGCCTTAAGGAAGTCACCCGTAGTTTCCATAAAGAAATACGGAGAAAGAGGTCGGCGCCTCCTTATGTAAGTTCAATGATCGAACAGAGAGATACCGGTAATTTTCGATATTCTTTCGTTCTTAGATCCAACGCGATGCAAATGTCAGCGACGAATTTTTTCACGAAATTTCTTAGGTTGGATGGAGAAATTTTGAGAAAAAAAATATAATCACGGAATTGTTCCTCTATGAATTATAGATAAATTGTATTCGTCTCGCATGAAATACCAATGACTTATACGTGCGACTATGTATGTCCTGATTGGACTTTGTGTTTGTCCGTTTCTCAACTAACGTAATTCGAAGGTAATTCAAACGGAAGAAGGTGTTCGTTTACTATGTCGTTCGCTGATGCGATCTAGGGTCAAAGAGCCAACCTGGTAACTATGGCTACATAACGATCGCGAAGCCTCAGACGATCGGAGACTCCGGATCGTTAGAGGCTCCACGCGATGACCGTTCGCTGTCGAGCTAAGGTAAATAATTCTTTCGAAATGGTCCAGGCAGGGTGGACGAATATTTTTTATATAAAAATCACTAGATTCGTTTATTAAGGTTGGCAATTCTCGCGCGATCGAAAGCGTCCACGTGGGTTCCATACGGTGCCTGATCATCCTGAACGATTCAGGGGATCGTTCGAGCGATCCTATCGCCATGCTCTGTCTCGAGGCTAGAAGAATCGTAAAGACTGGAGCGAAGATACTAAAGAGAGTAAAAAGAAATGGCTATCTGGGACTAACGGGCACGATGTGTACCTAGTGGATGGATACCGAGGAATCGTGGAGAAAGTGGCTGATTCTGATTTAGCTCCGTGTTACCGGGACTAGGACTACTAGGATCGGTACGTCGCGTAGTTGCACCAGTCGATTAATTTACCTAAGGTACATTTTCACGCGAATCACCCGATCCCTGTAGTAATGGCAGCTGATCTGCGACGGATCGATCGGAGAAGAATGGATCTCTCCGACAGGTACTACCGATCTCATCGGATCGATCGGCTACTGTAAGAGTAACATTGGTAAGTATTTTCGAAGACATCTGATCGGTCATGATCGAAATAACGACGCATTAGAATTATTAATAAAAATTTCTCAGAGATAAAATACACAGAAAAATTTTCGTAATCCCACCTGTAACGATTTCATTAAAATTTCGTGCTGGATTAATAATTTGAGACCATGCTTAATTGACCTTTTCGTCAGCCGCTCTGTAATTGCCCGTTACCTTTTGGTGAATCTTCCCACGATCAGGGCCATTAATAAAGGCAGTTTATCATTTAATAAATCCACGTAATTTATCTTGGTGTGGCTGTTACCATCGATTATGGCTATTTATTATTACTTCTTTGAAAAGGAAGAAAAACCTCAAGACCTCGGCGCATCTCCATCGGACGTTACGAACCGTACGAAATATCGTCACGCTCGATTAAAAGAGTACCTGATTCGAGTACCTGACTTTAACCACCCAATAGCCTAACTGGCTGCCTTCCTATCTGGCTGCCTCCATTAAATAGGCTCTCGCAATCTTTCTCAAATGTTACGACTTACGACGTGGCGCTTTTACGCTACCGCCAAGTGATACCACCTTGATGGATGATTACGTGAAAATGTTTAATGCCAATCGAATGGACCAATCGATATTTTCATCTCGTATTGGAGTAACGTCCCGTGGAATGAGGCAATACGGTATTATAAGAAAATCTTATCCTAATAATTATTAAACTGTGATTACCATTCTGACACATTCGTGCATGCAAGGTCTTATCCTACCTGACCTGACCCAAGGAGAAAGATGGGGAATCTTAACTAACAACTTCACAATACGATCATCGACATCTTTGACGTAATATGTAATTTATAGATTTTTTAAAATTCTATTCATTTTGCAATGCCTTTCGTTATTCTCGTAAAGGCCGTATTCGATTTTCTTGCGTGAACTGTTAATTTTGAAATTTACTCAACGTACTGTAATATACCATGTAACTTGTTAATCACATAGTATACAGTTGGTTGGCTTAATTAATCAACCTCTAATTAAGTCCGCTTTCTATGAACCACAGACTGTTTAGTGACTATCTGTACTGTCGTATCGATCAGCGACGCTGTCGAGCTCTTGGAATTCGTTTATTCTCTGATTAACGTATAAAGGCTGAATATTCATAGGAGCGTTCCCCCAGGCTTGGGAACAGCGTTAAGGTGTAGAACTGTTTGTAGAATTAGCGGTTTATCGAGTTTTGTTTCACCAGCACCGTTGAATGAGATTACACGGCCCGTAACGATTTTGTTAAATACACCTTTTGCATACAATTCCTGTTTACCAGAACCGTATGTCGTTAGCATAGAATTCCATTGGGAATAGTCACCCAGTATAACCACAATACGCTAATAGCTAATTATATGCTTTGTAATTACTCACTTGAAGCATAAAATCAATTAAATATATTTCATGTAAATAACGAGCCATCATTTTAAATTCATAGAGCTCGACTTACCTGACAGCACAAAGTGTATGTCGTAACAGCCAAAATTCCAGCGGGTCATTATATTCTCTCCTAACCCTAATTTCCCACAGTACCAACGTAATTTCAACTTAAACCGACGTCATCTATTCAAGGGAACGAAAATGAGGAAAAAAAGTGTACAAAAAAAAAGTAAGAGTCTTTTCGAGCATCTCGCGCCGTGTTATAAAGGATAAGCGTGGGACCATATCGGCAGCCCGCGGCTAGTAAAGCCATATACCGAAACAGAGAATTCTCATTGAAATATAAAAGTATGCAGTCCGTTATGCGAATTCGATTGAGGTCAATCCATTTAGATGATTCAGGCGTTAGAGGGCGCAGAGATGAGTAGGGAGATGCACAACGCTACGGTTTTAGGCGATACCAAAAGCATGGAGCTAAATCGTAGCGGCGAG